>QANX01007130.1:80469-201161 GCA_003254975.1 Ochetophila trinervis | reverse complement strand
CTCGGGGGCTGGGGGAAGGGGGCTGGGTGTGCTGGGGAGAAGGTGGGCTGGGTGCGAAGCTCGGAGGCTCAGGGAAGGGTTTATGGGTGCTAAGCTCGGGGAACTCGGAGAAGGGGGCTGGGTGAGCAGCTCAAGGGCTGGGTGCGCAGCTCAGGGGCTTAGGGGCTGTGTACGATGGGGGGAGGGTCTGAATATTTGTTTTTTTCACTATTAAACATTAAATTTATTTAAATTGTTATTTTAACAAAAAATAAAACATAACCAATTTAACCAGTAGTATTTACCGGTTGTATGTGATACAACCATAAAAGAGTTGTATTGTAGAAAATCCCTGGAGATATTGTCATTTTATCAATGTCGGTTTTTTTTTTTTTATCAGCGCCGCCTTCTCTTCCCTTTCATCTAAATTTTCATTTAATTTTTTTACTTACCCGCACTCTCTTTCTCTCTCCACCATTGTTGTTCTCTCTTTTTAAAATATTAAGTTCATTTTAAATTTTCTTATTCTTTTGTTTTGCTTCTTCACAAACGCCAAACTCATTTTTCTTTTTCTCCTTTTATTTCTCTCTCTACGACGCACCACCACGGGTTCTCTATCTAAAGTAGGAAACCCATTTTTCTTTTTCCATTTCTCTCTATACCATGCACTACCTCTGATTTTTCTCTTTTAAAAACGAAATCCATTTTTCTTATCTACCCTTTCTCTCACTACAACCTACATGGTTTCTCTCTCTATAATAACATGCCAATTCAGCATCTTCCCTCTCTTTCTCTACAACTATCGTGCACTTCTCTCTCTAAACTCATTGCCGTGTATTTGAGTCTTCCTCCATTGCCGAGCCTTGCAAGTGTTTTAGTTTTTACTTGTTTGTTATATTTTTATTTTTTTTGCCCTGCATTTGGGTTACTGTGATTTTTGTTAAATAGACAAATGTATTTTCGAAGTTAGCATCATTTCAAAATAGACAGATGCAAAACCAGCTCAACTATGATTCTGCTTACCAAAAAAAAAAAGATCAACTATGATTCTTTATGTATTAGTATCCGTACATAAAATATTTTATATTTTATCATTATTTTATATTTACATTCTTGAATAATTGGATTCGGCTTGTATTTTATTTATTTTAAGCGGCTTGGAGAGGGAGCAAATTTTGGAGGTGGCAGCTTTGCTGGGATGTCTCTCTATCCGTTTTTCTTTTCTAAAATCCTTTTTGGGTTATATTTGTCTTTGAAATCTACACTAATTGCAAAAAAATGTTAGTATTTTTTTCGGGGACAGTGTATGTTTGGTGTTGACCCGTGTTTAGGAGAGACATGATTAAATTGTCATATAGATTCATATTGTAAATATTTTTAATGCAATTAATGTAAATATTTTTGGCAGTTTTATCTTAATTCAAATATATTGAGATTTTGGCCATATCAATATTTTATTTACAAAATTAAAAATAATTTAAAATAAAAAATTGATATAAAAATTAATTTCATAAAGTATTTAAAAAATAAAAGAATTTAAAACAAAAAAGATTGACATGTGGGAACATTTTTGTCCATTAAATGTAGCCATTAAGAATTTTAAAAGGAGACATTTTAGTAACAACAATGTCGCCTATACTTCAATTTTAAATTTAATTTATTTAAATTTTAATATATTTTATGAATATTAATAACAAAAAATTAAAAATGAGATAAATTTAAAAATATATAACCCTGTGTCGACACTGTATTGACTTTTTATGTCTCTACTTTATATTTTTATTGTGACATTTTTTTCAATAAAAATGTCGCTAATTGTGAATTTAATTTAATTATTTAATTTTTATATATTATTGTTATGAGGATTTTTGAGATATGGGTCAGAGAACTTCTCAGGTCCTTCCAGTGCCCACAAAGATCACTGTGGACGAGGCCCACCAATCACGAACAGGTGAAGCCCGGCCCGTTAGGCAGGGCCGAAAGTAAGCCCATGCGCGACGTGGTATTGGACTATGGAGTAAGTGAGCCCCGTAGACCTTTGGTTTTTGGCTTAATACTTACTTTATTTTCTGAGTCCAGGTGTAACAATCCCATCATATGAGGGTTCATAACCCTAGCATCCGAGCTGTTGAAATGAGGTACTTAAGGTAAGGTTAGGTGAGTGGGAAGGGGACGAGTTTTTTTGGAGATTTGAACCCTAAACACTCCTTAACAATCCTAAACCAGTCACCATCATCACCTTTGACAGGTTTCAGGAGGGCCCCTCGGCGCAGAATGCTAGGTAGGCTGCGTAGTGGGATATCTGAGGGAAACCTGAAAGAGGTTTCTGAGAATAGTCTCGTAACTGACTTAGGCATCGGAGTGGAAACCAAGATCTGATGCTATTGTCTTATCTGATGCTATTGTCTTATCTCGCAGGGATCAAGGACGGAAACCAAGATCCAGTCAGGGAAACATCACGTGGCATCAAAGTGATGAAAATCAGACAACAACAGTGGCGTCGTCTGTGGGAACAAAGAAAAATATTAAAGTTGTGCAAAGGTTTAGAAATCACGTACGGACATAATCTCCGGTAAAAGGATTATCGGAAGGAATCATGACCCCAAGAGAAGAAGTTTGGTGGCAAAACCATTATTGCAGCTAGGTTAAGGAGTGTGATATGGAGGATCAACCGGGAGCAGGACTGGAGAATAGTTCCAGCTTGATGGAGAGGTTTGGAGGGATGTCAGAGCGTCTCCATATCACCTGCAGGACAGGCAGGGAAGTTCCATGCACAGAGCAGTCAGTGACGCTTTCTCCTTGGCCCATGAAGGTTTGGATTTGAGCAATTTGAGAGCGTCCCTGGATGCCAAGAGAAGAACACGGGCTGAGAATGAAAGGGCCAGAGTCCGAAGAGAAATGGGACATGAACGACACACTAGGTGGAACCTAGATGTAGAGAGAGCTCGGATTAGGGCAGAGGAATAGGGGCTGCTCGAAGAGGAAATCAGAAGGGACGTAGCTGATCTGAGAGACTTTCATGTCCAGGCAGGGGCCCAGGCTTATTGCACAACAGGGTCCCAATCCACCTCACCTTTCACCTTGGGGATAAGGCAGGCAGCTCTCCCACCTAATTTCAAAATTCCTCAAGTCGAACTTTTTCAGGGTCGAATCAACCCTGGAGAACACTTGGGAGCTTATAGGGTCTGGATGGAATTTGAAGGAGCCGATGATGCAATCATGTGCAGGGCTTTCCCGTTAACCATTAGAGGAATGGCTAGAACATGGTTTACCAACTTAAAGCTAGGGACTATTGACTCTTTCAGGCAGCTGGAGGATGCCTTTGCTGCTCAATTCTTAGGGGCTCGACCAGTAAAGATGCCCCTACTCACATCTCTTCGATTGTTCAAAGGGAATGAGAGTCTCTGAAGTCATTCATTCAGAGATTTACAGAAGCCATGATGCAAGTCGAAGGAGGAAATGATGACAGGGCCCTGCAGGCCATGCAAGATGGCCTGAGAGATGAAGATCTCATTCGTTCGATAGCAAGGAACCCTCCTCGGACTTTCTCCGAGATGCTGGTGGAAGCACACAAGTATATTTCAGTGGAAGAGATCATTGAGTCATGGAAGAGGTCCGGGTAGGAGCATGAAGGTCGAAACGACTCTCGAAGGAATCAGAAGAACGGAGCTGTAAACAGTAAAAGAAGCAATGATGAAAGAAATCAAGGACCTCAATTCCTCAAAGACATACCAGGCAGGTTCACACCACTCAACACGACGCGTGAGAAGGTACTGATGATGATTGAAAGAAGTAACATGCTGAAAAAGCCTTTCCCGATCAAGACCCCATTTCAATATCGGAACAAGAAGAGGTACTGCAGATACCATAGAGATTACGGTCATGACACTAATGGATGTCGGGAATTGAAGGAAGAAATAGAAGCCCTTATCCAGAGGGGACACCTGCAACAGTTTGTGGCTGGGGCCACCAGTCAGGCAGGACCTTCCAGACAGGAGCCAATCAGGGAGGATGATACATCTGTAATACCACTCCGACCATGAGAGATTAATGGAAGTGTGCAGACCATTGTAGGAGGACCAGACATGGAGGGAGCTCCAACAGGGCAAGGAAAGCACATGTGAGGGATGCTCGAGTCACGCATGAGCAGTTTGAAATGAACTTGGCGACAATGCAATCCAAAACACCACGGGGGGATCCTTTTCTATTAACTTTTGATGATAGAGAAGCCCTGAATATTCACCACCTCTATGATGATGCAATAGTGATAGCAGCGCAGGTGGCCAACCACATGATATTTCGCATATTGATAGACACAGGAAGTTCGGTGGATATATTGTATGCCCCATCCTATGACGCAATGGGGCTAAAAAGAGAGGCACTTAAGCCAGTCAGGACTCCTATATCAGGTTTCACGGGTGAGTCGGTGTATCTAGAAGGGTCTGTCAAACTCTCCATCAAGGTGGGAAATGCCCCTAACCGATCCACAGTGATGACCAACTTTTTGGTAATGAAAACCCCTTCGACGTACAATGCCATTATTGGAAGACCCACCTTGAATGCATTAAAAGCAGCAACCTCAACCTATCACTTGTTGATGAAGTTTCCTAAACCTGGAGGGGGAACTGGTTGCATTCGAGAGGATCAACATGAATCGAGGAGATGTTCACACAGAATCAATGGCCATTTTCTTAGGCCCCATGCAGGAAAACCCTAGTCTGTAGCATGAAAGACTCGACTACGTGGCGTGCTTGGCAACCTCCGGGCAGGAACGCCCTGAGCAAACGAGGAAGGAGCCCTCCCCCGAGCTGGAAGGCTTGAATCAATCAGGGAGCAATTCCTCCCTTAAGGAGCCCCAAAGTGAAAAATCTCCCTACGAGCAGCAATGCTTGGAGCCAGCTGGGGAAATGGAAGTCATGTTGGAGGAAGACCAGCCTGACTTTTAGTCAGGAAACAGAGAGGACAAGTGGAAGATAACGATAAAAGGAGAAGCAGTAGAAGACCTGATCGAAGTGCAACTACACATGGCCAACCCTGCCAGAACAACCAAGATTGGGAGCCTGCTCCCAGGCGAGCTCAAAGAAGCATTGGTCGAATTCTTAAGAGAGAATTCAAATGTTTTTGCATGGTCCCTTGATGACATGCCAGGTATTGATCCTGAGATCATAGTTCACAGATTGAATGTTGACCCTGACTTCCGCCCAGTCAGGCAGAAACGAAGGAGCTTCAACCCAGAGCGTTACGAAGCAATGAGGGCAGAAATGGAGAAATTACTAAACACTAGACTTATAAAGAAGGTGCTCTATCCGGATTAGTTAGCTAACGTGGTTCTTGTCAGAAAGAGTAACGGCAAGTGGAGGGTTTGCATGGATTTCACGGACCTTAACAAGGCATGTACAAAAGACAGTTTCCCCTTGCCTCGGATTGATCAGCTGGTGGACTCCACGGCAATTAATGAATTATATAGCATATGTGATGCGTTTTCAGGGTACAATCAGATCAAGATGCATCTGCAAGACCAGGAAAAAACCTCATTCATAACAAACATGGGGCTTTACTGCTACAAAATGATGTCGTTTGGGCTTAAGAACGCAGGGGGTACCTACCAGAGGCTAGTCAACAAAATGTTTGCTCAGCAGATAGGGAAAACCATGGAAGTTTATGTGGATGACATGTTGGTTAAGAGTGTTAAAGCTTCGGAGCACCTGACTGACTTGGACCAGATGTTCTCCATCCTCATGAAGCATAAGATGATGTTAAACCCAGCAAAATGTGTCTTTAGAGTATCTTCTGGGATGTTTCTGGGGTTCATGGTAAACCAAAGAGGAATTGAAGCTAACCCCGATAAGATCAGGGCCATTTTGGAAATGAATTCCCCAGCAAAAATCAAAGATGTCTAGAGACTGACTGGGAGGGTAGCGGCCTTGAATCGATTTGTGTCCAAAGTGACTGACAAGTGCCTGCCGTTTTTCAAGATACTCAAAGGACCCAAGAGTTTTGTGTGGACAGAAGAATGTGAGGAGGCGTTTACTCAACTCAAGCAGTACCTAGGCTCAGCACCATTACTGTCCAAGCCGGTATTCGGAGAGACACTCTTCTTGTACCTGGCCATTTCAGAAACAGCAGTCAGCTCCGCCTTCATTTGCGAGGAAGCCTTGGTTGAGTACCCAGTTTATTATGTCAGCAGAGCTATGATGTCAGCCGAGACAAGGTATCCGACAATAGAGAAGCTTGCCCTAGCTTTGGTGGTTTCATCCAAGAAGCTTAGGCCTTATTTCCAGGCCCACGCCATCATTGTCCCAACTAATTACGCGTTAAGGCAAGTACTTCAGAAGCTAGAGACATTAGGAAGGTTAATCAAATGGTCCATAGAGCTGGGGCAATTTGGGATCTCTTACGTACCAAGGACAGCAGTAAAGGCTCAGGCATTAGCCGACTTCATCGCTGAATTCACCGCTTTGGAAGGGGCGGAGGATCATTCCCTGGATGCTAAGGAGGAAAAGGAACATGAGGACCTAACCGCATTCTGGACGTTGCATGTGGATGGCTCATCGAGTGAGCATGGCAGCGGAGCTAGATTCATACTCACAACGCCAGGACCTGATTTTGTTAAACTCAAGTACACCATCCGCCTAGAGTTTAAGGCAACAAACAATGAGTCTGAATATGAAGCTTTGATTGCAGGCTTGAGAATGACAGAAGCGATGAGAGCTAGAAGGCTACGAGTCTACAGTGATTCACAGCTGGTCGTCAGGCAGGTAAACTCAGAGTACCAAGCAAGGGAAGGCAGCATGATATTGTACTTGGCCAATGTAAAAAACCTGCTTGAAAAATTTGAAGAATGTCAAATCACTCAGGTACCAAGAGAAGAGAATGCAGGTGCAGATTCACTTGCTAAGCTTGCCTCGGCATCAAACTCAAAGTATACATGACATATGCCTTTTGAAATACTCAAGGAACCAAGTTACAAGAAGGAGGAACAGGCAGTTAACTGATAGGCATAAAATGATAATATTTTTATGCCACTTTTTATATTGAATTTAAGCTATTTTGTGATTAAATGTTAATGAAAAGCACTTAATTATTGTATTTTTCTGTTTTCAGTAAAAGAAAGACTAAAGCCAGAATTACTGTGTTTCTGCGCAATCTTTACTGAAAAAATCATATATGGAGCTACACATTGAGGTTTTGTGCAATTCTAGTTGAAAATGATTCCTAACTCACTAGAATTCATTGATGCAGAGTTTCATTGCAATTGGTTTGGCCAATCAATTCCAGTTTGATTTACAAAATCAACATTTCCAACAGTTGCAGCAGACTTACACCATCTTGGGAAAACTGGAATTTGAGTGCCTTTCTGATGTACAATTTGTGCAAACAAGATATGTATGTAAAGATAAGACATAAACCTAACTTTTTCCACAAGAATAAGTGGATTAGAAGTTCATTTGGTTACCCAAAGTGTACTTGGAATCTGCTTGACTGTCATTTAGGATATAAAAGGAAAGTTCTATGCTTACTTGGACTACATTTGTGATTGGACTGCCATGTCACCTTTTACCAACCATATGACTGAATTTGCCACATCACATGCCACATGGGAGGTCAGATTATTCTAATTTAATTATTGGAATAATATTTAGGATAAAAAGAAAAGGAATTAGAGATTGATTTTTATTCCTTGAGAGATAAGGAATGTTTCCTTATCTCTAGTGTGAACATGAAGCACAAAATACAATCAAGTCCCTAGGGTGGCCGGCCAGTAGAGGAAATATGGAGTTTTGAGATTATGTGATGTTATATCTCCTATATTCTCTAGGGTTTAGAGATACCTTAGGGTTAAACCTCTCCAAAACCTCTCCTATAAATAGATACAACCTTGAAGAGTGAAAAACACAATTCCTTACACTAGTTGCAGCCCTCACGGCTACAACCATTCTTCTCCCTCTCCAGCCGCATATTCCCTTCCTTCCCTCTCCATTCTCACAGCAGCATAGCAAGTTTTCTTAGGGTTTTTATTCAAATGTTGAGAGTATTTTACATAGAGAAGAAGTGATATACAAAGCAAGAATCAAGGAGGAATTCGGCCAGCATTCTTGGAGGAGTCATCTTAGTTCTTGATCATAGTTTGGAGAAGCAAGAGAAGAAGATTGAAGACCAAATCCAGCAGTCATCAACTCTAGATTTGATCTCTTCACATTTAATCTTTTTGTTATTCATTCTATGTTTTCTTTTTATTATTTGATGAATAATTCTAAGAACATGTGTAGCTAATTTTCTATGAGGATTATGATGTAACCCTATTACAAGTAATTAATGTTTAATGCATATTTGAATTGATTCATATTAAAGGTTAATATTTTATTGTAGCTCTTAATGCTTCCATGAAAAGGTGGATTGATTAAGTATTTATATTGGCTTAGAAATAAGGGATATAAGTATGGATGGACAATAAAATACATGGTTATAGAAATATTGCATGCCTTAGTGAAAACTTTAACATGTTTTATTGGGTTCGCATGTCTTAGAGCTTAAATTTCTGTGTTTAGATTATAAGTAATTAAACACGCTGTGCTTGCTAGATTAGAATGCATTGAGAAATCAACTTCTAGTCATATGTGGTTAAAGGGGGGTTAACCTATGAATCTAGAATGCATTAGGGCTAATTATGAGTAATAGTGGTGAAATCATAATCCTTACTCTTTTAAATCTTTGAATCTTCACTTGCTACTTTCTTTTTAATTCTTCCTTGCTTTGCTGGTTACTTAACAAACAACAATAAAAAACAACTCTCTTTTACTTTTAAAATTTAGTTTGCAATTGATTTAAATTTACTACTAGAGACATTATTCCTCGTGGGATCGATATCAGAATTCTTCTTTGAACTCCACTTTATTACTTGTTGATTCGTGCACTTGCAAGTTAATTATACCACAACATTAACCAGATGGATGACAAGCCCAGGTGGATGAATCCAATAATCAAGTACCTGATAGAAGGAATCCTGCCTAAAGATAAGCTAGAGGCTCGATGTTTAAAGTATAAAGCCACATATTATACCTTGATAGATGGTGTGTTGTATAAGAGAGGTTTTTCCCTCCCTTATTTGAAATGTCTGAGTGCAGCCAAAGCTGACTATGTCCTGAGAGAGGTACATGAGGGGATTTGTGGCAATCATTCCAGGGGCCAATCGCTTGCTCACAAAATAATCCGTCAATGATATTATTGGCCCACGATGAAAAAGGATGCGCAAGTTCATGCACGGAAATGTGATTCCTGCCAGTGGTTTGCTAGCGTGCCAAGGAAGTCCCCTGAACATCTCACCTTGATCACTAGCCTCTGGCCCTTTGCCCAGTGGGGAGTCGACTTTATTGGCCCCCTACCAACAGGCAGAGGCCATGCAAAGTATGCTATAGTCGCGATTGATTACGTCACCAAGTGGGTGGAGGCTGAGCCATTATCTGCGATAACTGAGGCTAATACCTCAAATTTCATATGGAGATCTATTGTGTGTAGGTTTGGCATACCACATACCATTGTAACGGACAATGGCAGGTAGTTTGATCACTTGAATTACAAGGATATGTGCTTAAACCTGGGAATAAGGGCAGCTTTTACAGCCCCATTCCATCCGCAAGCGAATAGGCAAGTTGAGGCTGTCAACAATGTAATAAAAAACAACCTGAAAGCTAAGCTGGATGTGCACAAAAGGGCTTGGGTGGATGAACTCCCAAAATTTCTATGGGCATATCAAACCACACCTAGGACTAGAACTGACCAGACCCCTTTCTCTCTAGCATTCTGGGCTAAAGCAGTAATACCAGTGGAAATTGGAGAGCCAAGCCCTAGAGTCAAGCACTTCATCCTTGACAAAAATGATGAGCAGATGCATTTGAGCCTTGATCTGATTGAAGAACAGAGGGGCATGGTGCAGATAAAAGCAGCGACATATAAACAGAGATTAGCAAGGTATTATAACTCCAAGGTAAAGCAGAGATGTTTTAGGTAGGGAGACCTGGTCCAGAGGAAGATAATGCTCAACACTAAGGAGCATGGGTCAAAACCTCTCGGACCTACCTGGGAAGGTCCATATAAAGTAATTGAAGTATTACGCCCAGGCACGTACATGCTAGAAGGATTAGATGGAAAGAGGTTGTCTCACCCTTGGAATGCAGAGCACTTAAAGGTTTACTATCAATAGATCAATGTAACAACGTTAGGCATTTGTAAAAGACTTTTATTTTTCAATAAAGCAAATACTCATTCAGGAAAAAATGCCTCGCCGCTTAAAACCCTAAGAGTCTCTTATTATATGCTCAATAGGCCTTACTCGAATTTCAGCCGGTAGCTGAAGTCAGGCTTAGGTTCCGAATGAACCTGAGCTTCTTGTTATTGGCTAAGCGAGCCTGACTCGCATTTCAGCCGGTAGCTAAAGTCAAGCCTAGGTTCTGAATTAACCTAAATTTTTTATTATATGCTTAACAGGTCTGACTCACATTTCAGCCGGTAGTTGAAGTCAAGCCCAGGTTCCAAATGAACCTGAATTTCTTATTATCTGCTCAACGAGCCTGACTGGAATTTTAGCTGGTAGCTGAAGTCAGGCCCAGGTTTCGAATGAACCTGAACTTCTTGTTATTTGCTAAGCGGGCTTGACTCGCATTCCAGCCAGCAGCTGAAGTCAGGTCCAGGTTTCGAATGAACTTGAGTTTCTTATTATCTGGTCAACGAGCCTGACTCGAATTTCAGCCGGTAGTTGAAGTCAGGCCCAGGTTTCGAATGAACCTGAGCTTCTTATTATTTGATAAGCAGGCCTGACTTGCATTCCAACCTGTACCTAAAGTCAGGCCCAGGTTCCTTTGTGAAACCAAGTCAAGCAACAACTATCCCCTGTCCTGAAAGAACATGACAGAGTTTGGGGGGACAGTAGTGGAAAATCTCAGTCATCAACATTACACTACGAGAGATTAAGTTAAGTTCCAAGAGCGAAAATAAATTAAATTTGTTTTCAAAACATAAATTATTTGTCTTCAAATAAAAAATAAAAAAGGGACACTAGCAAGGACGAGCGATATGGTTAAAGCCTAGGAAGGGGGAATGTCAGGTGCAGAAGCAAGGACGCCAGAGTCAACCTCCTCAGTGGGTGTCGGAGTTAGAGAACTAGAAGGGAAGAGGTCGTGGCCAGAGACAGGAACCTCAGGGCCCTCAAGTGCCAGGCCACCAGAAGGTAGAATTGCTTGGCCAGGGGACTGGGACCCAGGCATGGGATCAGAAAGGGCAGGAAGGTCCTGAGACGAAGCAGGCACGAGCCCCATGGACTTAACTAGCACAGAGAGGTCCATGCCAAGGAAGCAAACCCGAGCTTCCTTAATTGCAGTGTCCATCCCTGCTTCAAATTGCCCGTCAGCCTACGTCACCAGGGTCTGGTAAGCTGAGGAAATTGCAGCAACCTTATCCTGCTCGAGCTTAACCTTTTCCAGGGATTTTCTAAATTGGGTCTCAAGCTCCTGGTGAGCACAGATCCTGTTCTTCAGCTCCTCATTCTTCTTCTAGAGCTCCATCTCCTACCTAGACAGGATGAATTCAAGCTCAGCCATACGTTGTTTGGCCCCCTCCAATTCCCTTTCCACATCCTTAAGGCGGGACAAGGACATGTCAACTGCCTAGAGCTCAATCTCCACCAGCTCATGGACCTTGAAAACTGACAAGAAGGCATGCACGAAACGACACTTATTAGGGCTCAACATGAAATAAGATAAAGGAAAAAGAGGAGATACTTGGGCAAGAACTCACAAAAGCCAACTGACGCAATGCCTCCTCAACCAAGGAGGAAATTGGGGTGTTGCTGCGTCAGTTTTCTTCCAGATGAGGAACTTCCCGAAAAAGAATAGCCAGCGGGCCAACCAGGTAGGAGGGGACTCGTGCCATTTCATTCCCGTGGCAGTCTCCTTGCCTTTCGATGCACGAATGACTGCTTTCCCTTTAGAGGAAAGCTCTTCCCCAGATCGAGATTGTGATCTGGAGGCAGGTTCCTTCCTTTTCAGGGAAGCTGGCTTCGAGGCAGATGCAGAGCCACGAGGGATGGAACTGAGTGTCAACTTCGCTGACTTCAAAACCTCACTAAGGTCAGTTAGCTCTCTGGGCAGGCGCCTAGGTAGGTCCCTCTGAGAGCTGTTCCTCCCTGCCTAACCACTCATGGCTGCAAAAAACCAGGAAACGTTACTTAGAAACATTGCAAGATAAAAAGTATGCAAACATGAAGATTGCCCCTCATACCCAATGATAACCTCTCCTCAGAGAAAATGGGTTTATAGTCCCTCTCGGTGAGACTCAAACCCAGGATGGCGTCCACCATGGTACTGCTGGCTTGACCAAGGAAATGGGGGGATGAGCTCCATCCATGACTTCGACCCCCGAAGCACCGAGGCACAAACACCTCATACCTAGTTCCCTGCTATCCAGCCTCCCAGCAACCACAGACGAAGAACCAGTCTTTCTGCCATCTAGTGATTTCATGCAAGAATTGGATGAATTTCCTCCTCCGATGATAGAAATAGTACAGAGCAGCCTGCCTGGGAACCAGTCTAATCTCAAAGAGGGCCTGGATCTCTGAAGGGTTAGGGTCTGATTGAAAATGTTCCCTCCACAGCACGAAGAAGCAGAACACGGGCCTCTAAACACTAGGTCCTAATTGGAATGGGGCTAGGTTAATTTCGGTGAGGAGCCTCCGAACAAAGGGGGCTAAAGGTAGTTTGAGCCCAAAGTCAAAGAACCAACTACTTAAGGCTACCTTCCCAAGAGGAAGGGAACTAACAGACTCCCCTACATTAGGAAGCTTGGCAGTCACGCCTTTAGGTAGAGGGAATCTTTCCAGCAAATTAGCCAGGCCTGATTCAGTCAGGTCAGACCTCGCAAAGTTGCAATCCCTATGTATGCCCCTGGGCCCAGCCTGTTCTCGTGCAGTCCCAGAGGCTCTAGTGGCCCTGGTGGCCTTAACAGTAGGGACCAGAGACCCAGAGGGACCTATTATATCAACAGCCACTGAGGGCTTGGCCACTTCTGGCTCTGTCTCTTCTGAGTCAGAAATCTCCACAAACCCAGGGTCAGAGCTTGTGGGAGAAAACACGCCGACAAGTCGCATGGATTTCCTTTTGACAATGGGCGGAGGCCTAAGCTCTTCGATGGGTCTAGGCTGGGGGCTGTGGGAAGATTGAAAACTGATAGTAACAGCAAGCAATTGTAGCAGCGGTTCACTGCTGCTACTAGTTGAGGTATCCGACATCTGAAAATAACAAGGAGGACTGTCAGGCAGGCAGGAAAGCTCCTATGCTATGAACAATGCAAACACACAGGGAGGAAAGTCTTATGCTATGAACAATGCAGACACCTAACCATCAGGCTATACAAGACTGAGACAAAGGGACCTGGTCCCTTAGGGCTTACAAGGAAAGAATAAGAAAGGACTAGATAGCTACAAGTTCCAAGGAAGGAAGAAACAACCTAAGGAAAACGATCACATAAAGTTTTGATTCCTGGATTGCTTTGAGAAGAGCTGGTGAAATTTCATGTCCTCTCTCAAGTTTGTAATCTATGTAGGTGATAATTTTCTTCCTATTCAAAGCAGCATGAAGATGGCTGATAAAACTATCTCCTGTGTCTTCACCTCGAAAACTAAGAAATACATAATACTTAAATTCATGAGGTAGAATAGAATAAGCTGAAGATGAAGCCATTCTCAAAACATCCAAATGAACTCTGACTAATTCTCTCATTATGAGAAATGCATAATATAGGCTGATAAGACAATATCTAGCGGTAGCTTCAAAGCATCTATATTTCAAATATATACATACATATATATATATATATGTAGGACATTGCCATTTAGTTATTAAAGAATACAAGGACTAAAAAGAAAATACCTACATTAAAGTTAATGATATAAGCTAATTAATCTTAGTTGTATTGATGGTTTCGACAAATATGAATATGCTTTACACACTTGGAGAAACTAATTAGCAAGTAACTACTTGCTTCTCATAAAGAACGGGCGCGAACATTAATTAGAAGTTACTACTTGCTACTCATAAAGGACCAGCCTAGCCGTTCGCCTTTTTATAAAAGCCAAAATAGCGAAATTTTAATTATTTATTTAATAGCGTATTGATACTTTTTAAAATATATATATTGTCAATGTTGATTTGAATTTGAGATCATAGTTTTTACAAAAATAATATTGTTATTGGTTGTCTCCACATATATGATGCAATTGAGATCGAACGTTTTTGGAATTTGGAGATTTACTAAGAAAGTGTATTCAATCAAGAGTTTAGAAGACTTTTATATAGTTAAAAAGTTTAAGTGTATTGAATACAGACTTTTACAAATTTTATAAAGTCATAGGGTATTCAATGTAAACTTTTAAAAAGTCATGGAGTATTCAATTTGCCAATTACTTTTAAAAATTTATATAAATGAAAGACTTTTGTAGACTTTTTAGTCAAAAATGGAAAGTTTATGCTTATAAAAAGTTTTCATTCTCTGCCAAAACTTTTGTAAAATTTAAAAACTTTTTAAATTATTCCAATTATTTTACATTATTTTGAAATTCTTTCATCTTCATCTCCCTCCCTACTACAGAACGAAAGTCTAACAAAAACATTAAGAATTTTTTTTTTGGAATTCTTTTTTTTTATATAAAAATGAAACTTTTGATTTATGTTTAATATATAAATATAACAAAGTGCAATAAAACTGTAATTTGCTTTAAAAAATAGGTCTACATGACAATTTTTTTTTATTTTTTTTCTATGTTCAATTACTTTTGCTAAATATGAAAAAGTATAATATCTAATATATTTTTAAATACTAAAAAATAAAAATAATATGGAATTTCGGTAAATAATTTTCTAAATAATTATTTTTTATTAAGGTAATTTATATTTTTATTCTTTTAAAAATATATTTTTATTGATGTAAAAAATATAATTATACAGCTATAAAAGTTTCTATTATATTTCAAATTAATGAAAGTATACTAAAACGCTTTTTTAAAATGAAAATCATTAGAACTATATAAAAATATTACATAACTATGTGAAATAGTATAAAAGTTTTTAAACATAAAAGTCTATGAAAGTTGTTCAAAATTTATAAGTCATTAAAAAGAATTATAAAATTCGTTCAAAGTCTATGAGAGTTATTTAAAAAAAGTTTATAAAAGTCATTCAAAATCAAGAATACTTTTATAAACTCTAAAAATTTTTATAAAAATCTATTAAAATCTACCAAAGTCTGTGATTTAAAAAAGTCTTTCAAAGTCTTAATTGAATATACCCCACTAAGTATGCATGTATATATTCTGTAGCCAACATAGAAGGGTAATAGGCTTCAGGACAATGATTAAATTATTGCAATTAAAAAGAGAGATATGAAATACTTATAAATCTTGACTAATAAAAATAAAAAATTTATAAAAGTTATTAAAAAAAGTTTATAAAGTCATTAAAAGTCTACGAAAGTCATTAAAAAAAGTTTATAAGAGTTATCCATACTTTTATAAAGTCTAAAACAGTATGTTAAAGTCTACAAAAATTTATAATTAAAAAAAAATTATAAATATTTTTAAAAGTCTTAATTGAATACACAAATTGAAAAGCAGTGAAGACGACTTTCTTACACTATTGGGAATAGCTTAAATAACAATCGGTGGCAATCGGAAAAAATTTCCTACTCTCGAAATCAAGGGTAACTACATTTTTGGATTGTTTAGTTTGCTTCAAAACTGTAATATATATAGGCCCCTTCATTTTTAATGTTTTTAATTGAGTACTTCAATTTTAATTTGGTTTCAATTCGGATCTCATATTTTCAATTTTTTTTCAAATGAAACATTCAAATTTAGTTTTTGTTTCAATATATTCATGGATAAGAAAATAATGAAAATTTTGGTTAAACTAATATAAAGTTTAAAATAAATCCAAAAAAATTATTAACTGAAATAATAAATTTCACATTTGAAGGGTTTAACTATATATGCAAACATTGAAATAAAACTAAAATTGAAAATCCCAATTGAAAAATTGAAAATGGGGGGATCTACATTGACATCAAAATTAAAATTAAAATTAAAGGCATACATATTCAAAAAGATTGAAAATTAAAGAAATAAATTCGAATTGGGAACAAATTAAAGGGATCAAAAGTATAGGTAAACGAAAAAAGAAAATAAGTCTTTAATCTATATATTTTCACTGGCAAATTATGGACAATATCCAAATTAGGTTGAGAGAGTCAGCGAAATAACTTAAAGACAGAAAACAGCAATGTCTAATAACAATAAAAGCATCTCTAACAGTAATATAAATTGTGAAAATAAAACATAATTTATAAATAATATGGACAATAAATGTCAAATTAATATGGTATGAATATTATATATTAAAATTTACTTTTAGATACTTTGTTTAGGAGTGGCAACTCATTTAATTCATAGCAATATGTCATCCAAAACATTTAAAAATGTTGATTTATCTAGCCCATTTAAATAAAATATTATTATATTTTTATAATATTTTATTACTTTTTACATAATAATATTCTAAAATATTTATTTATTTATTATTATTTTAACTTTTTTATTCATTAATTTAACGTATTTATATTTATTTAGAGTTCAGCGGGTCAACTAAAATAAGTCATATTTGGTTTTATGATCTAAAAAACATGCTTTAGCATTGTTAGAAATTATAAAAAATTTTAAAAAGTAAATTTCTTTTTAAGAATTTAATTTAGAAAAAGTTAATAATAAAATATATAATCAATCAATTAATAATTATAAATAGTTATCGTGCACATTATTGTTGAAAAATAATTTTAGAATTAAAGTTATCTAGATTTAAAATTATCACTTTTTATACAACATATAAAACAATTTATATTCACTATTGAAAATGTTGTATGTGCAAATAACGAACACATGTTGTTAGAATAATTATGTGAACTAGACATAATCAGGTAAACTCACTTATTATGATTTATTGTTTCAAATAATAGGATTATATACATTGTTTAATTAATAGTAATGAAGTACATTGAAATCACTCTCTTTATTATTTGGTGGGCTCATTTGATTAACAAAGTCTGATATCTTTTTTTTAGTAAAATTGTAATCATATTATTATTTGTGCGGGTTATAAATATAAAATGATGATCATTGTTTTAAACATATATATATATATATTATTTTGACATAATAAAAAATAATAGAAGGTTGAAATAGTTAGTTTCATACTAATTTCTATAATTTTATTTATTATTTTGTAGGTTAGAAATAATTAGAAATCAATAGTAAAAATTTATAATATGATAAATAGTATTTTAATATATAGAAATCTAATAATTAATTTGTTCTGCCCGTATTTATATTTATTATCACAATAATATGTTTATAAAATTCAACACTACGTTAGCATAGATCTCATTTCTGTAAATCCAACATCAAATCTATCGCATTTACCAAAAAAGAGAAAAGAACATCATCATATCACAAAACAAAAATCACATAATTTGCTTATCACTGATATTATAGCCCGTGACTAGCATTTCTGTTGAAAACCTTTTCCTTTTACCAAATTTTTATTTGTTTTGTGTTGTATTTTCTATTATATTTAAAAAATTGTATTAAGCATGATTTTTTTAAGAAATATTTAAAAAATATATATATAATTAATCCATTAAGGCATTAACCATAAATCATTTTCGTATAATTATGATTGAATATTTATTTTAAATTAACTAAATATATATTTATATCATCTAGATTTAAAAATATCATATTTTTATACCACATAGAACACCTCAATTTACCATTTTTAAAAAGAAAACTCTAATGGAAAGAATAGTCTGTCAAAAAAACACAATCAACATTTATTATTGAAAATGCTTTAATGTGCAAATAAGCTGGGGAGCATTCTTGAAGGACCAATGGATTGCTGAAAATATAGCTGTGGTTGCTGAAAATATAGCTGTGGCCCACGAGCTAGTTAACAAAATTAAAAATCATCAAGGAAAAAAGAGATTTGATGGTTGTTAAAGTAAACTTGAAGAAAGCACCTGATCGCATAGAATTGTGCTTTTTGGATCGAATACTTGGCATATGGGAATTTTCAGAGGCTACAAGGCAATTCATTAACAGCTGTGTGGCCATTGTTAGGTTTTCCTTAATGATAAATGGTGGCATTTCTAGAACCTTTACTCCTAGCAAAGGTTTGAGACAAGGAAACCCCTTGTCTCGTTACCTCTTTATTCTTTGCTAAGAGATTTTGCCACGATTGCTGTTTGTGGAAGAAGAAAATGGCAATTCACATGGTATTGAAATGAGTAGGAATGCTCCAGCTATATTCCACCTACTTTATACTGATGATTTAATCATCACTTGCCGAGCTACGGTAACTGAAGCAGAGGTAGTAAAGCGGTGCTTTGAGAATATTGTAGGTGGTCTAGGCAAGAAAAGAATACTGAGAAATTTAGTTTACTGTTTTCCAAAAATACTGACAGACAAATCAAGAGGGAAATAAAGGTGATGTCTAGTTTTTATGAAATGGAAAGGTCCTCACTTTTTTTTTTGGTCAAACTGGGGGCTAAAAGGCCCAGAGACACACTAGATCAGTCTAGACTCCATAACACCAGAAACACCAGCTTCAAGGATCCAAGAGACACCTTTAGGAGGACCATTCAAAACATTCAAACCTATAGGATAACTATGACTAATTTTGGCTAAACAATCCGCAACCTTATTACATTCACGATAACAATGATGGATAGAAAAATCAGTATTCAGGGAGAAGAACTCTTTACAGCTACTGATCAACCCAGCACAAAGGTGGAAAGGCTCAATATCCTTTTTCAACCAAGAGACCACAGTACTTGAATCCAACTCCACCATAACCTTCTTGAAACCCATCTGATGAGCCAGCTTCAAGCCAAAAAACACACCCCACAGCTCGGCCAGGACAGCATTTCCCTTGCCAATATTGGCCACAAAACCAGCTAACCACATTCCTTTATCATCCCTGATGACACCACCAGCACCTGCAGAGCTAGAGGAAGTGATAAAACTCTCATTTGTATTCAACTTAACCCAACCATTATCAGGCATATGCCAGGCAAGCCAATTAATATGCTTATTTTTCAAACGAGAAAGGGGATCATTCAAAGAGCACAACTCTATAGCAAATCTTTGAACAATATCAACAGCATTCACGGGCCACTTAAAACCATGATCCAAAATTAGCTTACATCTCCATTTCCAACAAAACCAATAGCAAACACAAAAATAAGTTTTCACTCACAGGAAATCCCATTAGCTATCTCCACAATCATCTTCCCTTTGAGATTGATTTGAAGCCAATCCTTCCAAACATTATCAAAAAAACAAATGATCAAAGCTGTTACTACCCAAAAAGGACCAAACCTCCTTAACCTGCCCACAATCTCTCAAAGCATGAATCTCGTATTCAATCCCGCTATTGCAAATAGTGCAATAACTATCAACACAAAGACCTCGTCTCACCCTATTCTCATTAGTTAACAGTTTATTTTGAACCATTAGCCAACAAAACAATTTAATTCTAGGAGAGAGATTGAGATTCCAAATGCCACTCCACTGCCTCTGATTTTGCTCACAGTTCCATTGCTCAAGGAACTTATACGCTTAACTGACAGAAAACTGACTTTGAGAGGAGAAACTCCAAATAACCTTATTTTCCATACAAGAAAGATGAGAAATAAGAACATTAATAACATCCACCAGCACTCTCTGGGGCACTAAACTCTTTAAAAGGTCAATATTCCAAGAACCATTACTAATGACATGAGCCACTTTCAAGTTGCAGTCAATATTGAGATTATCAACTTCGAGATCTTTAATATTGCCACCTTTTAACCATTTATCTTCCCAAAATGAAACTTTCTCACCATTGCCAATCCTACACGCACAACCTTTAGCCAACTCAGAAAGCCCCAAAGATAAACTTTTTAGAACGACAGATTCTCCATACCCCTTCACAATCCTGTCATTATATTTGCTTTTCAAAGCCTTAACCCAAAGACCCTCAGAAATATGCTTAAATCTCCAAGCAAACTTCATAAGTAAGGCTAAATTCATACTTCGAGCTTTCCTCAATCCCAAACCACCCATGCTCCTAGACGTACAAAAAACATCCCATTTCACAAGATGAATTTTCTTGGTACCATTATTTCCATTCCAAATGAAATTCCTATTAATCATATCAATTTCATGACAAAAATGAATAGGGAACTTCAGAATTTGCATAGGATAGACAGAAATAGAATTCAAAACAGACTTGACAAGAGTAACCCTACCAGCCATAGATAGGAGTTTAGCCTTCCAAGCAGAAAGTCTATGGTTCATCTTGTCCAAAACACCTTTAAAGTTGCTAGACCCCCTCCCATCAGCAGCCACCTCGAACCCCAAATATCTGCCAATTTCATTAGTAAAAGGAATATAACGTTTACTCACTTCCGATTTGACATAGCCAGCAGTACCTTTTGAGAAGAAAATTTTGGATTTGGTACAGCTAATCTTCTGGCCAGACACCTGACAAAACTCATCTAGACACTTCAAAACAAGCTTGACTTGCTTGGGATTAGCTTCAGAAAAAACAATCAGATCATCCGCAAACATTAAATGGGAGATAGCTGGCCCATTCATAGAAATTTTCAAACAATGCCAATTTCCCAAGACAACTTGTTGATGGATAATATGGGAAAGCGTCTCTAAACCCAACACAAACAAATAAGGAGAGAGAAGGTATCCTTGTCTCAAGCCTCTTTTAGGAGTAAAACTCCTAGTAGTCTCTCCATTCCAAACCAAACTCATATTATTAACTCTAACACAATCCATAATGAGTTTTCTCAAATTAGTAGGAAGATCCACTTCCCCTAACACTTTTCCAAGAAAGTCCCAATTCAATCTATCAAAAGCCTTCTCAAGATCAATTTTCCACATCATCAACCCTTTTTTTTGCCTTAGATTTATGAAACTTGTTGACCATCTCTTGCACCACCACAACATTATCCAAGATTTGCCTTTCAGAAATGAAGCTGGACTGATTAGGACTAATCAACTTTCCCATCAAAGGTCTTAATCTTTTGACAATCACCTTGCTAATAACCTTATACAAAGTATTACATAAACTAATAGGCCTAAAGTGACTCATACTTTGGGGGCAGTCAACTTTGGGAATAACAGAAATAAGGGTATCATTTAACCCCTCAGGAATACAACCAGTTTGGAAAACTCTTTTAACCATACAACAAATGTTGCACCCAAGCAACTCCCAATATTTCTGAAAAAACCCTGCTGGAAAACCATCTTTCCCAGGAGCTTTCCAAGGAGCAATATCAAACAGAGCCATCTTGACATCCTCATCTATCACAGACCTACTAAGATTCAACAAGTCCCCTTCACTCAGTCTAACAAAAAACTTAGGAAGATCATTAAACCCAGTAGAAACCTCCTCATTAGAATATAATTTGTCAAAGAAACTAACCGCCAGATTTTTGAGGAGATTTTTATCATTGATCCAAACTCCATTATCGTTCTTAAAGCTTTCAACACGGTTCCTTCTTCTTCTAATAATAGTGGACATGTGAAAGAATTTAGTGTTCTTGTCACCATCTTGAAGCCAAGAACATCTAGATTTCTGAAACCAATAGCTTTCTTCTTGCCTCAGGATACCATTATACTCCTCCATCAAGGTATTTTCCAGGTTAGAGAGGAAAGTATTAGGCCATCGCAAAGCTTCCTCTGGATGCCTTTTAATCTAGCCAAAAGTCTTTTTTTTTTCGAAAAAATATATTCCCAAACACACTTTGATTCCAATCTTTAAGCTTCTTTTTGAAATCCTCTACTTTGCTCATCAGATTACCATTGAAGTTGTTCCATTCTGAATTAACAAAACTATCAAATTTTTCATGGTGTAACCAAGCAGATTGAAACCTAAAAGGTTTTAAATTAGAAGAAACTCTAATCTGACTCCCCAGACTCAGAAGAATAGGAAGGTGATCAGATCTGGTTCTAGGCAGGTTAGTAATAATAGCTTCGGGATACCATTCCTTCCAAGTGGTACAACAGAAGGCCTTATCTAATCTCTCTCTAATAAGGCCCTCTCCCAATCTACCATTGGTCCATGTGTATTTTGGACCAATGGCACCCAAGTCAATGAGAGCACAATCCTCCAACCAATTAATGAAACCACTGTGAGAACCAATATTCCTAACTCTTCCACTATTCTCGTTCAAGTTAGAAATATCATTGAAGTCTCCTGCAATTAACCAAGGGAGCTGGTTAATCTCATTGATGTTTTTCAAAGTTTCCCAAAGCTTTTGCCTGATACGAAACACAAGGCTGGCATACACAGCAGTAAAGAGCCATTTCCCTTTCATCTGGTCAGTAATAATAAGGTTAACCATTTGATTAGAGGTAGATATCACTTCCACATTAACCTCATCATCCTTCCAAAGCACCCAGATACCTCCAAAGAACCCAACAGCATTGATCTTAACAAATTTAGGCCAACCAATTCTTTTAAGACTTTTTTCAGCCCGAGCCTCACTCAACTTGGTTTCCATTAACACCACCAAATTAGCTTTATAAGTCACCATCAAGTATTTCAAAGACCTATTAAAGTCTGAACAACCAGCACCTCTAACATTCTAAATTAAGCAATTCATTGAAAAATGAGAAAATTACAAAGAGACCCAAAAAATATACAGACACAGTTACCTCGCTGCTTCAGATAGCACCAAGCCCGCTTCATGAATAGAATTTCCTTCAGCCATCTCTATACACCCATCACTATTTCCAAGATCAGGAGCACTTAGCAGATCAGGCGGCACCTCTTTTAGGTTTGAAATCCCTTGGTGTTTTTTAGAACCAAAGTTCTTTTCAAAACCATCCTTCAACTCGGAAGCAAGCACTCTCATATTTCCTTTGAAAATATTGAAATCAGAAGCAGAAATGTCTTTGAGCATCCCCTTCTCCACAGTTTTTCCAACAGCCTTATGCACCTGAGCCTTATCCCTTTTTCTTTTAAACTTCACCACCTCCTTGTTCAATCTCAAAACTTGAGAAGCGTTCTCCAATTTATTCTCTTTGTTGTCAACATCAATTAAGGATCTCCTGCTTCCATGAAGAATCACAGTTTTTTTCTTCATTTTAAAGTGACTAGATCTTTCCTTCCCATTTTGTTCTTTAAAGGAAGAACCAAACTCAAAGAAACCCATACTCTTAGGAGAGACTTTCAAATCATTTGGTGAGTTTCCAGATGTCTCCTTTGGGGGGATCATCTCAAGCTCTTGCTCGAATTTATCTCTAGTATCAATAACAACTTCTTCCCAGTCCCTAAACTATCCAACACCTGGAATTTCGACCTCTCAACCCGATGCTCAGAAGCCATCTTATCATTTCTCCTACCCCTAAAGTTCCTTTTATTCTGTACCAAAAGCCAGGGACCATATTGCTCCTCATTAGCCCCAGAGTTAGCAACCTCTTTACTCTCCAGATCCGGAGGGATAACAACTTTTTCCCCTGAATTAGAGTGATTAGTTTTAGGCTCAATCTGATTTTTTAGTTTATCACAATTAAAATCCCTATGACCTATACAGCCACAATTGAAACATATGATCCCAATCCCTTCATATTCCACCTTCTGAAACCTAGCTCCAATAGCAATTCGAGGAATTAATGGTTTAGTATTATCCTTTTCCACACAAATCCTAGCAAATTTCCCTTTATTAGCCATTTCAGTGTTTCTATGGACCTTCAGAGTCTTACCCAATAAATTTCCAATTCTAACCAACACATCCGCTTGATAATATTCAAAAGGAAGGAAGGGGAGTCTTACCCAAACAGCCATTCACTTGATCTGATCTCTGAAAAGGTCAAATTCAGGTCTCCAACATTGCACCGACAAGTAGTGCCCATCAATCACCCAAGGCCCTTCAGTAAGAACTCCAGTACGATCTTCCGAAGAAGGCAAATTCACCACATAATAATCATTACCATCATCAATCACTTTCAGTGCACCTTGCACTTTCCAGCATAGGTGGAGTCGCTCAGTGAGAAAATGGTATGGCAAAGACTTACCAATCACCTTAACGATAAGAGCACGCATCCAAGGCTTCCATAGCTTTTTCCTCTCCTACTTAGACAATACAAGACGAGGGACACCCACGGCATTAGAGAGTTTCGTCTCTTCCCAATCGAAGTCCTCAACATCCATATCATCTTCACTTACCATGATTTCACCTTCCTTTTCTGAAGTAGCATTCCGCAATAAGGCATCACGAAAATTTCCCAAGCTTTCTCCATTATTATTCAGCTTCTTAACTCCAGAAGTCGATGTCCCTATATCCTGAGCCCATGCAACCTTCTCCTTCACGATATGTCCTAAGCCTTCGTCTCCATCTCCCACAGAGTCGGCTTCCATGAAAGCAGAGAAAGACAGTGAAAACTTTCTCAACCAGCTACAGAGAGAATATTTTAGATCTCACGCGTGCGCGTGCCCTTTGTTATTTTGGAAAGGTCCTCACTTTATCTTGGTAATAATCTAGTCTTATCTGGAATAGAAGGAAGAACTATTTCTTGCTGAAAGAAAGGATAGCTAATCGGCTAAAAAGCTGGAATAGTCATATCTTTTCCAAAGCAGGAAAAGCAACTCTTATAAAATCAATGGTTTAGACCATCCCTTTTATACAATGTCTACCTTTCGAGTCTCAAATGGTATTTGTGATGAGTTTGACTCACTAGAGAGGCAATTCTGGTGGCAGTCCAAACCTGGGGGTCTGGCTGTAGCTCTAAAAGTATGGGACGAGTTTTGCAAACCTAAACAACATGGGGGTTTAGGTTTTAGGAAATTTAAAGATATTAATCTAGCTTTGTTGGAAAAATTAGGATGGAAGTTGGCAAATGGAGAATACTCTCTATGGATGTGGCTCTTTAGAGCTAAATATATGAACAATGGGAACTTTTTTTTTTCTTCCTGTTGTAACAACTCATAGGGCTCTTCTAGAGTATGGCAAAGCATTCTTAGTTCTAAACATTTCATGCTGACCGGTTTTTGTAACAAGGTGGAAAATAAGCTGAAGATTAGTGTTTGGAATGATGCTTGGTTCCTTACAGTGCCAGGCTTTATTCCCACTCCCAAAGAAGGAGCAAATGTTAATAAATGGGTTAAGTTTATCGATCTTGTGAACTCTGAAGGAAATTGGAATTCTAGTGTTATTGAGGAGATTTGTACTGTGAAATTTGTAACTGCTTATATGAACTTGCCAAGGCCTTCATTTACTCAAAAGACCGGCTGTGCTGAATGGGCAACAATGCAGGGATATTTTCTATGGGGAACTATTATAAGATAAATTGCAAAGAGAGCTAAAACTCTAATATCTGGACCAAGTTTGGAAGATCCCAATTCATTACAGGTTAAAGATCTTTTTGTGGAGAATGCTTATAGATGCCTTGCCTACTAAGGAAGTTCTTAGGCAGCACTTGAATCTTATGGATGTTAATTGTGTTATCTGTAGAAATGCTGTTGAATTGGCGCTTCACCTCTTCAAAGACCTACTAGAGCAACCTGAGCTGTTGTCTTTGCTAGCAAGTGGGGATGGAGACTTGATTTGTGGTCATGTAGCAGTTTAAAGGATGTTATGAAGATGATCCTTGACCCTTTGGCAGTTTGGATATTGATCCTCCTAAGAAAGACATTTTTGTGATTTTTTTAGCGTCCTTGTTATAAACTATTTGGTGGTTTAGAAATGAATCTTGCTTTTTGGCTAAGCCTCCAAATGAAGCTGTTATAAAAAAAAGGTGGACAAGTATGCTAAGGACTTTTTAAAAGAGCTCTCCCTTGAAGGCTCCTTCAATCTTATTCAGGAGAAGTGGATGCCTCCTATGTTTGGATGGTGGAAAACTAATTGGGATGCTACGGTGGTCGACAATTTTGCAGCTTTAATGTTGGTGGTTAGTGATGATGATGGACTTCTAGTCTACGCAACCACTAAAATGGCCAGGGTCTCCTTTGTTTTTTAAGCCAAAGCTAAGGCAGTCAAATGGGCTACATTAGATGCAGTTACAATGGGTTGGTGCAAGTGGAATTTAGCTCTGATGCTAAGGAAGTGGTTTAAGCGATCCTGGACACTACCATTCCCTAAGGATGACATACTAGCTAGGCCATTTTGAGTATTAAAAACTTTCTATCTTCAAACTCTTGGATGTTTTCTTTATGCTAATAAGCTTGTAGATGCCTTAGAGCATTTCCAATGGAATGTACATTGTTAAAATTAACATGTCACATAAGTACATATAGACATTATTTTAAAAAAATGCTCTCAAATGGGAATGTCTATAATGAGTATCGAGCTGATGTGGCCTTGATATTGTCAAGGTGAATGTCTAGTTCTAGAGGCTCTGTCAAACATTGCCAAGTTTCTAAAAAAGTAAAATTTTCGTTAAAAATCTGATTTGCTTAAAAATTAAAAATATGTAATAAAATATATAATTAATTAATAACTATAAATAATTTTTGTACACATTATCATTGGAGAACAATTTTTAAATTGATTGTGCATTGATGCCATATAAATTTAGACAATGTCTATTTCCATGCCACATATGCAGCAATCCACATTCTCTATTAGAGATGCTCTTAGCTAAGAAGAGTTTGTTTTCAGGTTTATATTTTGCTTTTCAACTGATAATTTGAATCAACTTCTTCTTTTTTTTTTTGTGATATTTTGGTTGATGATATGCATGGAAGTGATCCTGCTCTCTAATCCTTTCTTGGAATTTTTGTGTGCTTAATAGCAAGATCTTCTTATCCAAAAACACATGCTTCATTAGCATATATCTCATTTATGTTAACCAATATCAATCTATCAAATTTAGCAAAAGAGGAAAAATAAAATAAAAATACAAACACATTTTATTGTAGATTGTACAAAGAAGCTATTCATTAGGAAATTATCGTGCATGGATTCAGTTTTTACAATTTTTCAGCGAATAGGTTGGATATAGTTGAATAACAATACAAACACATGCAAGTCACCTAATTTGCTAATTTTTCTTTGTTTTGGTAACTAGTAACTACCTAATTTGCTAATTGCTATTTCTTATCTATAGATATTCTCGACATGTTTTTTTTTTTTTTGGTAAATGATATTCTCCGCATGTTAGTCCGTGATGTAAGCTTGATTTTTATTTGTTTTTTCCTTTTTGAACTGGCTTTGCATTTGATTTTGATTCATTTTAGTCCTTCTGTATTGTATATTTGTTTTATTTAAATTTTTAGTAGTTAAGTGAACTATTAACTCATATATTTTAATTTTTTTTAAGAGATCATGTATATTATTTTAATTGAATTCTTAACATTTTTTAGTAGCTATTTAAATTTTTAGTAGCTAAGTGAACTAGTAACTCATATATTTTAAAATTTTTTTTTTGAATAGATCATGTATATTATTTGAATGGAATTTTTAACATTTTTTACTAGCATACGCTAGTAGTTTTCCTTTCAAAATCGCCCACATCACAAAATTTACTCTTCTACCCAAAATAAAAAAATAAAAATTCACTCTTTCATTTACCAAAAACGAAAAAATAAAACCAATATTCACTCTTTCTATCTAGCTTGCTTTCTTTTTTTTTTTTGGATAATTTCTAGCTTGCTTTCTTTCTTTCAATAGACTCCTCCTGTGTGGATCCGTGACTAAGCAAGCACTTCTTTCTCGTGACTCTCTCTCTCGTGAACTGCTACATGATATTCGCAGAGAATTTCTCTCTCTTACTCAGACAGAGAAATCAGAATCCATCCAAATCATTACCATCCAATCCGATCCAAAAAATCCCCACTACAAATACTGAGAATTCACTCACTTACCATGATATCCCACCACAGAAAACCCGTAAAACCCTTTCCATTCTCACTCTCCCTCTCAAAAACAGCTTTCCTTCTCCTTTCCATGGCTTCGATTCTCTTCCTCTCCCTCATCTCTCTCCTTCTCTTCTTCTCTCTCTCCTCCGCTTCCAATCACCACCGCCACCACAATCCCAAAATCCTTCCCACCATTCCCACCTCATCATCTCTGGCAGCGATTCAGCAAGCTTGCAAGGCAACCCGCTTCCCGGAACAATGCCAGACCTCGCTTTCCCAATCTCCCCACCTCCCTCCCGACCCTTCCTCCATCCAAATCCTTCAATCTGCCCTCTCTGTGTCCTCCGGAAACCTCAAGTCCGCCATTTCCATGGTGGAATCGATCCTCGCTTCCTCCTCCGGCAATCAGAACCGGACCACCGCCGCCAATAACTGCCTCGAAGTCCTCCACAACTCCGAGTACAGAACCTCCCTCGCCGGCCAAGCCTTTCCCGCCGGGAAGAGGAAGGACGCTCGCGCGTGGATGAGTGCCGCCTTGCTCTACCAGTACGATTGCTGGTCGGCGCTCAAGTACGCGAACGACACCAAAATGGTGAACGAGACAATGTCATTTCTCGATTCCCTGATCGGGCTCTCCAGCAATGCGCTGAGCATGATGGTGTCGTACGACGTCTTCGGGCCGAGGACCGAGTCGTGGGTCCCGCCCAAAACGGAGCGAGACGGGTTCTGGGAGAGCGGGTCGGGCGGTGGGACGGAGCTGGGTTCTGGAAGGGGGTTTCCGTCGAAGTTAACGGCGGATGCGACGGTGTGCAAGGACGGAGGCGGAGGGTGTTATAAGACGGTGCAAGACGCCGTTAACGCGGCTCCGGATAACGCGGTGGGAGGGAAGAGGTTCGTGATTCGCATAAAGGAAGGAGTTTACGAGGAAACGGTGAGGGTCCCGTTGAAGAAGAAGAACGTGGTGTTGTTGGGCGATGGGATGGGTAAAACTGTAATTACAGGGTCTTTGAATGTCGGCCAGCCTGGGATCTCCACCTATAATACTGCAACGGTTGGTAAGTCTGTACATACCAATGCTCCTTTCTTCGGATTTGAGTTTATTCATTTGCTCAAACAATTTAGTTCAGTTTTATTTGTCTTTTTTGGGTATTTATATATCATATTTTAATTTCATTTGGCTGTTTTCTGTTTCCCTTTTTTGTGTTTTCTTTTCCTTTTTTCTTCAAATATATTTGATAAATTCTTATTTGGTTAAAAAAGTTATTGGATTAAAATATTATATATATTTTTAAACTGAAAAATTATCACTGTTTAAATTAGTTAAAAAAAAATAGATTAAAGGATTTTAAAGGTTTCAAATTAGTTTTTGCAAAATCGTCAAAAAAATTACTTTTTGTAAAAAGAAAAAGAAGCACTCACATAAGAGAGAGTAAAGGCCAGTGAATCTAGATTATTATTATTTTTTAAAGAATGATTCCAAATTTCAAAAGGTGTATACGAAATATTTAGTATTGTTTTTTTCAGCTCAGTCTGTATAATATAATGACTTTGCAAATACATTGTTTCCAAGGAAATAGTTTTTTGTTTTTTGTTTTTGAAGATGAATTTCAAGGAAAAAGTTATTCTTGTTTAAGGTGAAATGAATTAGATTTGCATATATTTATAGCATGTTAAAGAATAAGAAAAGAATTTCTTCTATTTGGTCGATCTCACTCTCTGTTTTATTAGTTGAATGAGGTCGGTCTCACTCTCTTATGAGAGTTTGGATGACCGAAATAGTAGTTTTATTACTGGACCGTCTCAAGCGACCAAAAGCTTGTGACTTTGGTATTCATTAGTGGCAAGCAATGCAGATTTTATTTTATTTTTAAACTTTGAAAATATGTATGGTATGGTAATTGTTAGTTTTATGATGGAGCAGGAGTTGTTGGAGATGGATTTATGGCAAGTGGACTTACAATCAAGAACACAGCCGGTCCTGATGCACAACAAGCGGTAGCATTCAGATCGGACAGTGATCTCTCTGTCATTCAGAATTGTGAATTCTTAGGCAATCAGGACACCCTCTACGCTCACTCCCTTCGACAATTCTACAAATCGTGCCGCATCCAAGGCAACGTGGATTTCATTTTCGGAAACTCAGCCTCAGTTTTCCAGGACTGCCAGATCTTAGTCGCTCCGCGACAGCTTAAACCTGAGAAAGGCGAAAACAATGCTGTCACAGCCCATGGCAGAACAGACCCTGCACAATCCACTGGCTTCGTTTTTGAAAAATGTTTGATAAATGGTACGGAAGAGTACATGAGATTGTATTACAGCAAGCCTAAAGTGCACAAAAACTTCTTGGGAAGGCCATGGAAAGAATACTCGAGGACAGTTTTTATAAACTGTAACATTGAAGCTCTTCTAACCCCTCAGGGTTGGCTGCCATGGAGTGGAGATTTTGCTTTGAAAACACTTTTTTATGGTGAAGTTGGGAATTCTGGACCAGGATCTAATTTATCACAGAGAGTGGCCTGGAGTAGCCAAATTCCTGCTGAGCATGTAAATGCATATTCAGTGGATAACTTTATTCAAGGAAATGAGTGGATTCCAACGTCTCAATAATTTAAAAGGGAAAAAAAATTAGTGTGATAATTTGAGGCATTGGTTTGGTAGGAATACCATTATCGAAAACAAGATAATTTAAGTGGATTTTGGATTTTACACTTTGACAGTCTTTATGTGAGATGGCCTTCTTAATATAACATATGATAACCATCCTCTACATACACTAAATAAGGTCTTTATTTTTTGTTTATATACCTAATGATAAAAAAAGAATAAACTTGCATTTCTCAAAAATGAGTTTTATTTTATAAACAGTTTGAAATAGTTTTTAATTAGTATTTTTGTTTCTGTTTTATCCTTTGATATTGTCGTTATTTTTTTAAGCTTATAGTTAGCTTAGAAACCTAAAAATCGTTTAAAACATAAACCAACTACATAACATTAATATATATAACATATATTATTTGGCTAGTATTTGCCTTTTAGTGAGAGGCAAATTCTTGGCGTCAAAAGTTTGGTCATTTATGCACTTGAAGGTGTATCTCAGTGGTAGGAGCCAACCGAGCCTTCACACCTGCGAGTTTGAGAGTTGAGGTTCGAGTCTTGGTAGCCTCATTTGGATTCAAGTGTTCATCTCCGCTGTTACCACACGAGAGAGAGAGAGTTTCCAATGACATGGGCTCCCAGTGTGGACTCCTACTGGGATAAAAAAACGCATGAGTTTGATCCACTCATTAGATAGCTCCTACGCCTATGACCGCGTTACGGACAAGTCCTTTAATTTTCCAGAAAAAAAAATTTTTGGTCAATTACATGTAATTATGATTTAAACTGTCAAAATTAGTATTCATATTGGAGGATGCCTACTGTAGAAATTTGATGAACAAAGTTAATGCGTGAAATATCACTTTTAATTAGTATTTATCAATTTGATCGGGCCAGAGTTGAGAAAAGCTCAGTCATGCATTTAGTTTTGGTTTTAGGTTGTCACACAGGGTATTAGAGGAGAAGTTTCAGCCATACATTGCATTTGTTGTGGGGATTTTTGCCCATCATTTAGGCCCAATACCTAGTAATCATGGGTAATAAATTAAATACCCAACAATGTGGTGGGCCGCCTAAGCCCAGAAAATATCCTAAGCCCATAAACTTGGGTAGAGACACTTGTCTCCCATCTGGGACATCAGGCCATCAGTGAACTAATCCTGACCCTCCATGTGTAAGTTATGAGGTAAGTGATAAAAGGGGCAAAAGGGGGAAACCGAATTTGGAGCCACACGCAGCCCAAGACACCACCAACTTCCACCTAACCGCCACCCTCTCCCTCTCCTCTCTCCTAAAAATCCGGCTGCCTTGAGTTGGTGGATTTGGAGACCACTAAGCCATGCATTTGGGGAAATGGGGAGGATTTGACCTTTCCATGTGATAATTACATTACCTAATAAAGCAAAAATCACTGTTCATCATCTCTCTCACCTCACACAAACCGGACAGCCCTCATGGGAGATTTTTTCTGGGACTCTTTCTCGGCCAGACAGCTTTTCTTCTTCCTAGACTCTCCCAAAAAATTTTCCTACCCTTTCTCCTCCGAGTTTGGCTCCCCTTGCCCCCCTTTTCAACCATTTTTCAGTCATTTTTCATTGTTTTAGCTGATAAACAAGGGATGATCACTGACTTAAGCATCGGAGGGGAAACGCCGGCCACCACACCAGCGCCCCCCTAACCGGTTTGGCTCCGGTTTTGCAGGTACCCGAGGAGCCCAGCCCGAGACGAAAAACAGCCACAACATTTTGGCGTCGTCTGTGGGAAGCGTTTGTTTCCATCTTTCATTTTTCATGTTTGTGTTTGTGTTTTTCCCTCTTTACTGTCTCGGTGAACCAGTGTCCTACCGTTTGTGGTCATCTTCTCTTGCGTCTTTACTAAGTGTAGCATGTTTTCACCTTTGGTGTCATCTTTCTTGCACCTTTAGTAAGTTTGGTTAGCTACCGGTGTCCGTTATTCCTCATTCTTGTAACCCACGGGTCTCTCAAATGTGTTTGGTGTTGCTGTGTTTGTCAGCTCCTTAGTTTTGTTGGCCCTTGAGCTGGCTTCTTTGGCTCTTTTACTCGAGGATTCGCCACTGTTTGCTTTAAGTGCTTGGTTGGATTTGTCACACTCTAGTTCCTGACTAGGCTCCTTGTAGTTTCAGTTCTTGATTTATCCCGGTGTTGCTTCTCTATCTTAGCTCACGTTGGCTTGGTGTGCCTCTGAAAGTTAAGGTGCTGGTTAAAAAAAAAAAAAAAAAAAAAAAAAAAAAAAAAAAGGGGAAGAGATGAGTAGCATGACAACACGTATGCATGCGCATTTCATCCCAGTGCCAGGGGCTGAGCCCAACTGAACCGGAGCTGAGGTGGACCTAGCTGGAGCCAAGCCTGAACCCTGTTGGGGCTGAATCTGGCTGCAGCTGAACCGAACGGAAGCCGAGGTGGACCGAACGGAAGCTGAGGTGGACCGAACTGAAGCTGGAGCTGAACCCAGCTGAGACTGAATCTGGCTGCAGCTGAACTGAACCGGAGCTGAGGTGGACCTAGCTGGAGCCAAGCCTGAACCCTGTTGGGGCCGAATCTGGCTGCAGCTGAATCGAACGGAAGCCGAGGTGGACCGAAGGGAAGCTGAGGTGGACCGAACTGAAGCTGGAGCTGAATCCAGCTGAGACTGAATCTGGCCGCAGCCGAACCGAACCGGAGCAGAGGTGAACCGAGCCGAAACTAAGCCCGAACCTGGTTGAACTCAACTCGATTGAAGCAAGATGACAGAACCACACCCAGAACAGCAGGTTACGTTGGACGGAGCTGAACCGTCCCACAGAGAAGCCAGGGGCAAGCAGCCCATGAGAACTAGCTCCTTTATGAACCGGGGGACGTCGATGCCAGCAGCTGAACCGAGCATTCCGCCTTCCCAGCTACTGCCTCCAGCTCGAAGGCGAAGCGAGAGGCGCATCGCCCCACGCTCGGAGCGAACTCGAATATCCGACCTGGAGAACCGGATGGAACAAGTCATTAGCCTCCTGGAAATCCAGCAGCGAACCAACCGTGAGCCGTTGTCGCGAACAGTGATAAGCCCAACTCCGGTGGACTCTCCACGAGACCGCGTTATCCCACGAACTCATGGAGAAGGGGGAGCACTGGTGGAGGAGCTGGGGACCACGGCAAGAGGCTCACGACAAGGGAGGCCAGTTAGGTCGAGACCAAACCCAAGACACCCCCTGGACGAAGCACAGAGGAACCCAGGGCAGAACCACCCCTCGCCTGCCCGCCAGCTACCGGCTGAAGAGCGGAACAGTCGGCGGACTAGATCGGTGAGCGACGCCTTCTCCTCTCCTAACGAGGGCCTAGACCTCAGTAACCTAAGGGCTTCCCTCGAGGCTAGAAGGCGAGTGCGAGAGGAGCAAGAAAGAGCGGAATCCAGAGATGAACGCAGGAGGCGAGCAGACGAGGAGGAAGAAAAAAGGCTCATCCGAGCAGAAGAAAGGCAGAGAATCCGCGCGGAAGAGAGGAGAAAAATCCTAGCTGAACAGAGGTTAAGGCTAGAAGCTGAAGAGAGGCAGAGGCATGAATTAGAAAGAAGGATGGAGGTTGAGCAGAAGAGGCTCAAAGACGAGGCGTGTATGAAATTTCGCAGTGACCAGCAGTACCTGATTCGTCACCCACATCCTTACACTTGTACACCCGGATTGGGGCAAGAAACCTCGCCATTCGGGATAGAAATACACCGAGCTGGGCTCCCCAAAGATTTCAAAATACCGAGTGTGGGGAGGTATGAAGGCAAAGGAGACCCAGCCGAGCACCTTGGAGCCTATAAAGTGTGGATGGAGTTTGAAGCTGCAGAGGATGCTATCAAGTGCCGAGCTTTCCTTTTGACTCTAGGAGGAGTAGCGCGGACTTGGTTCACTGGCTTACGCCCTGGCTCAATCAACTCGTTCAGCCAGCTGGAAAGCGCCTTCATGGCACATTTTATTGGAGCTCGGCCAGTGAAGAAGCCACCCTCTCACTTGTCATCTGTTATGCAAGGGGAGAATGAATCTTTGAAGTCGTATGTCCAGAGATTTTCGGATATGATGGTACAAATTGAGGGCTGCACCGACGATAGGGCTATGCAAGCTATGCAAGACGGAGTCCGTGATGAGGACTTCATTAGAACGATAGCTAAAAACCCACCACGGACATTTTCGGAGATGCTGGCTGAAGCTTACAAGCACATCTCCGCCGAAGAGATCATCCAATGTAAGAGGAACCTGAACCGGAGCGGGGGAAGCGGGAGACCTGAAGCCAGAAAAAATCAGAGAAGTCCCCCGCCTCGTAACAACAAAAGAAGCTATGAAGAAGTGAACCTAGCACCACGGCCACCCAAGAGCAAGTTCGAGAGGTTCACCTCCCTCAACACAAGTCGCTCAGAGGTGTTGATGCAAATTGAAGGAAACAACCTGTTGAAGAAACCTTTCCCAATGAGGACCCCATTCAAATTCAGAAATAAGAACAAGTACTGCAGATACCATAGGGACCATGGGCACACTACGGAGGAGTGCACGGAGCTGAAGGACGAGATTGAAGCCCTCATCCAAAGAGGACATCTGAAGGAGTTCTTGGCGAAGGCTGCCGGGCCTAACGCCCCACCTCCCCCAAGGCGGGAAGATGCTGGAAGGAGAGAAGCGCCATCACCTCCGCTGCACCCGGATAATGTACTCGGAAGTGTGAGGACGATCATGGGCGGACCAGGAGCCGGAGGTGAATCCAACCGGTCACGCAAAGCATACGCGAGAGGCGCCAAGTGCTTAGACGAGCATCACGAGGTGAACTGCACCTTCAGACCAATGAAGGCCACCCGCAGAGAGAGCTTCTCCATAACATTCACAGACGAAGAAGCTGCAAGAGTACAGCACCCACACGATGACGCTATAGTGATAACAGCCCAGGTCGCCAACCACCGAGTGTACCGGATGCTAATCGACAACGGAAGCTCTGCCAACATCCTGTACACGCCTGCTTTCGACGCTATGGGGCTGAAGAGGGAAGTCCTCAAACCTGTGCGGACACCGCTGATGGGGTTCACTGGAGAAACGATTCTCCCCGAAGGTTCCGTTGAGCTGCCTCTCACTGTGGGAGATATCCCGAACCGGTCCACTGTCTTAATAAATTTCTTGGTGATAAAATCGGCGTCAGCATATAACGCTATTCTAGGAAGACCCGCCCTCAATGCTTTGAGAGCAGCCACTTCGACCTACCACCTCATGATGAAGTTTCCAACCGAAGGAGGAGGTGTCGGAGTGGTGCGAGGAAATCAGTACGAGTCCAGGCAATGCTACGCCACAGCTCTCAGGGAAAGGGACACCCATGCCGAGGCGCTGCCCATTTTCTCCACCTCCGGGCAGAATCGCCCCGAGCCGCGTCACGAGAACCTCAACTACCCGATCCGCGCTAAGCCCTCCGAGCAGAAATGCCCTGAGCCAGCACCAACCTCCGAGCAGAAAAGCTCCGAGCCACCTCCTGAAGCATTCACTTCACCAACGACACCCGAAGCTGACGGAGAGAACATTCCACGGGTGACTAAGGCGGGTCCGAGGATAATAGATGAAGACTCACTAATGATGGAGATCCAGACAGCCGAGGAAGACCTTTCCGAAGAGAAGCTGAGTGATAGGAGGCGAGAGACGTTCAGAGGAGAGCCGGTGGAGGAGCTCACCAACATCCAAATAGATCCAAACAACCCGGAGAGAACCACGAGAGTCGGTACAATGCTTTCCCCCGAGCTGAAGAAGGAGCTATCAAGTTTCTTAAGGACCAATTCGGATGTGTTTGCATGGTCCCATGAAGATATGCCAGGAATAGACCCGGAGATTATGGTGCACAGGCTAAATGTGGATCCCAGCTTCAGGCCAGTGAAGCAGAAGAGGAGAGCTTTCAATCCTGGGAGGTATGAAGCAATCAAGACCGAGGTGGACAAGCTCCTGAAAGCGGGGTTCATCAGAGAAGTAACGTACCCCACCTGGCTAGCCAATGTGGTGTTGGTGAAGAAGAGCAATGGAGACTGGCGGGTGTGTGTGGACTTCACGGACCTGAACAAAGCATGCCCCAAGGATAGCTTCCCGCTACCCAAGATTGACCAGCTGGTAGACTCCACAGCGGGTAGCGAGCTGTATAGCTTCTGCGACGCCTTCTCGGGGTACAACCAGATCGGAATGCACTCTGGCGATCAAGAAAAAACTGCTTTCATCACCAATCTCGGACTGTACTGCTATAAGGTGATGCCTTTCGGGCTCAAGAACGCTGGAGCCACCTACCAGAGGCTGGTTAACAAAATGTTCGCCGACCAAATTGGGAAGACAATGGAGGTATACGTGGACGATATGCTAGTGAAAAGTGGTAAGGCGAGCAAGCATCTCGATCACCTAGGCGAAATGTTTAATGTCTTGAGGAGACATAAAATGATGCTGAACCCCGCTAAATGTGCCTTTGGAGTAGCCTCTGGGAAATTCCTGGGTTTCATGGTGAACCAACGTGGGATTGAAGCCAACCCGGATAAAATAAAAGCGATCATGGAGATGACGTCACCACGGAAGGTGAAGGAGGTTCAGAGACTCACAGGAAAGGTGGCAGCTCTTAACCGGTTCGTCTCAAGGGCCACGGACAAATGTGTACCATTTTTCAAAATCCTTAGGGGAGCTAAGGACTTCGTGTGGACTGAAGAGTGCGAGGAGGCTTTCTCTCAACTCAAGAAATACTTGAGCACTTCACCACTGCTCTCCAAGCCGGTTTGTGGAGAAACGTTGCTCCTATACTTAGCTGTATCGGAGACAGCAGTGAGCTCCGCCCTCATACGAGAAGAAGGAACGGCCCAGCTGCCGATCTACTATGTCAGCAAAGCCATGGTGCAGGCGGAGACCAAGTACCCCAGTATAGAGAAGTTAGCCCTAGCCTTAGTCATGTCCTCAAGAAAGTTAAAACCGTACTTTCAGGCACATTCGATTACCGTGCCCACCAGCTACCCCCTCAGGCAGGTGCTACAGAAGCCAGAGACGTCCGGGAGATTGGTCAAGTGGTCCATCGAGCTGGGACAATACGAGATATCGTATAAGCCCCGCACGGCGATAAAAGCTCAGGCAGTGGCTGACTTCATTGCCGAATTCACCACCTCAGAAGAAGGAGAGATCATTGTCCCAAGTGACCCTGACGAGGCAAGTAACACACATCCAGCCCCATTATGGACCTTACATACCGACGGGTCCTCCAACGAGCACGGAAGCGGAGCAGGGTTCATCCTAACCACTCCAGCTCCCGACCATGTGAAGCTGGAATATGCACTCAGACTTGGGTTTAAGGCATCTAATAACGAGGCAGAATATGAGGCGCTAATAGCGGGGCTCAAAATGGCGAGGTCACTGGGGGCTAGGAGGGTGCACAGCTACAGTGACTCGCAGTTGGTAGTAAAGCAAGTCAGGTCAGAATATCAGGCCAAGGGGACAAGTATGATCAGCTACCTGAAGGTAGTCAAGGAGTTGCTAAAAGATTTTGAAGAACACCACATCACACAAATTCCGAGGGCTGAAAACTCGAATGCTGATTCGCTTGCCAAGCTAGCGTCAGCCACCGAGTCGGAGCTGGTGCGCACAATTCCAATCGAAACGCTAATGCAGCCCAGCACCTCGGGTAAGACGCTGGAGGTGAACCCAGTGGAGGAGAGGCCAGGATGAAGAGACCCAATAATCAAGTTTTTGGTAGACGGCACGTTACCCGAGGACAAACTGGAAGCTCGAAGGCTTAGGTACAAAGCCCCACAGTATACCCTCATCAGCGGAATACTGTACAAAAGAGGCTTCTCGCTACCCTACTTGAGATTCCTAGGAGAAGAGGAGGCGGACTATGTCCTGAGGGAAGTCCACGAAGGAGTTTGTGGGAACCACTCAGGAGGGAGGTCGTTGGCACATAAGATAGTCCGCCAGGGCTATTACTGGCCAACCATGCAGGAAGACGCGAAGAGATTCGTGAAGAAATGCGACCCTTGTCAAAGGTTTGCAAAAGTTCAGAAGAAACCGCCTGAGCAACTCACCTCCATTAGGAGCCCGTGGCCATTCGCTCAGTGGGGAGTTGACCTCATTGGACCTCTCCCAACAGGACGCGGACAGGCGAAGTTCGCTATAGTGGCAATTGACTACTTCACTAAATGGGTGGAAGCTGAGCCCCTGTCAACTATCACTGAAGCTAAAACGTCGAGCTTCATCTGGAAATCCATCATCTGCCGCTTCGGGATACCTCACACCATCGTCACTAACAACGGAAAGCAATTCGACAACAAAAGTTACAGGGATATATGCTCAAGTTTGGGGATCAAAGCAGCCTTCTCTTCACCGTTTCACCCCCAGGCTAATGGCCAAGTCGAGGCTGCGAACAAGACAATTAAGTTGAATTTGAAGACCAGGTTAGACAAGCACAAGGGGGCTTGGGCAGATAAGCTCCCTGAAATCTTGTGGGCCTACAGAACAACCCCAAGAACAGGAACAAGAGAAACTCCTTTTTCGCTGGCCTTTGGAACTGAGGCAGTCATCCCAGTTGAGATAGGAATACCGAACTTCAGAACTGAACACTTCCGGTTGGAAGAGAATGGGGAGCAAATGAGGCTTAACCTGGACTTAATAGAAGAAACAAGGGATCTGGCTCAGGTACGCGCAGCAGCCTACCAGCAACAGTCAGCTAGGTACTACAACTCCAAAGTGAAACAAAGAACTTTTCCGCCTGGTGACCTAGTCCTGAGGAAGGTCACATTAAACACCAAAGAACATAGGGCGGGAGCTATAGGCCTGACCTGGGAAGGCCCATACCAGGTGAGAAAAGTGATCCGACCTGGAACCTATCAACTGGAGGGAGAGGACGGAAAGATTCTTGCCCATCCCTGGAATGCAGAACATCTGAAGATTTATTTTCAATAGCCTATGTAAATTTCTATGTTCAGATTGTACAACGCAATGTTGTTATCAATGAAATGGTAGTTTCCTTCCAACAAAAAAGAAATATATGCAATTGTTTAAATATATATTACAAAGACCCAGGCTAGAATAGCCAGGGGGCTGAACCCCCAGAAGCCAAAGGCTCCCCGAGCTGGGCTCGGATCGACCAGGAGTTGGCAGCTAAAGATAATTAGGGGGCTGAACCCCTATAAGCCAAAGGCTCCCCGAGCTGGGCTCGGATCGACCAGGAGCTGGCAGCTAAAGATAATCAGGGGGCTGAACCCCCCAGAAGCTAAAGGCTCCCCGAGCTGGGCTCGGATCGACCAGGAGCTGGCAGCTAAAGACAATCAGGGGGCTGAACCCCCCAGAAGCCAAAGGCTCCCCGGGCTGGGCTCGGATCGACCAGGAGCTGGCAGCTAAGGATAGCCAGGGGGCTGAACCCCCTGAAGCTAAAGGTCCCCCGAGCTGGGCTCGGATCGACCAGGGGTCGTAGGCTAAAACAGCCAGGAGGCTAAGCGCCCGGTGACAGCGAGACCAGGCAGACTTAAAGGCCACTAATGTATGTGATAACTCTCCCCAGTTCCTCTACCGACAAACAGGGAAGAGTAGGGGGCTACAGAGGCACTAACACTAAGTATGCTTCACAAAAAAAAAAAAGAGACTAAGTGCTTCATAAAAAAAAAAAAGAAGTAATGCAGAATGCAAGCATAAACAAGTACACAGCAGATGCACGAAGGCTCTTTCCAAATTCATTGCTGAAAGAGTTACATGAAAATTAGCTCTGGCATCAATTAGCCAGGAATTGTCTTTAGTTACAAACCAAGTAAAGAAAAAGAATAGTTACAAAAAAAAAAAAAATGTAACTTCAACTACGAGGAGTAAGCTGGAAGAGAGAGACGGAAGCTGCTGACGGTCACGCAGCTAGAGGAGAGCCCGGGGTTGCAGCAGGGCCAGAGGAAGACGGCTCCGAGGGAGAAACTGATGGACCAGCCGAAGCAGCAGGGACCGAAGCTGGATCCTCAGGCTGATCCAGAAGGCTGAAATCGAAGTCTGGAAACTTAGACTTGATGAACGTGACCGCGGAGTCAGCGCCTGCATCGAACTGACCCTCGGCCTCATCGTATAGCCGCGCGATCTCATCATCCTTCAGCTGGAGGCTTTTCTTCACTTTCTCAAGCTCAGCCCTCAGCCCCTCCGACTCTTTGACCTGTTCCTTCAACCGGGCAGTGGAGGCGATAAGGAGTTGATCTTTCTTCCTTATCTCAGCATCACTAAGTTTCAGCTCGGCCTCCTTCAGCTTCAGGTCGCCCTCCTTTTGGTTGACCTCCAGGTCCTTCTTCGTCATAAGAAGCTCCAGCTCGGCCATGCGTCTCCTGGCCTCCTCCAGCTCCTTCTGAGACTCCCTCAGATCTATGACAGCAGTCGCGGAGATTTCCTTATGCCTAGCGATCTGCTCCTGGAGCTTAAAAACCATGAAGGCCCCCTGCACGGCAAATAAAAATACACAAGTAAATAACCAAAGGGGTCAAAATCTTTAAGGGCTCAGAGATGTGAATTCTCACCAAGCCGACTAGGCGAGAGGCCTCAGCAGGGAGTGACGAGTCCGAGACCCCAGACAGCCACCTATCCTCGGCTGGAAGGACGTCCTTCGACAGGAAATTCACAAATTCGCCTATGCGGCCAGATGATCTGCTCCTTTCCCCTCGGCTCCCCTCTGGGGAGGAATCCCTCCTACCCTTGGAAGGACGCACGCTGCTCCTGGAAGCGGGCGTTTGGTCCCCGCTTCCCCTCGGCTGAGGAGAGCTAATGCCTCCCTTAGGATCCTTGGAGGAGGCGCTCCTGGAGGGCGGAGGAGGCAAGGTCGAACTCTCCACTGCAGCAGCTAGGGCTCTGACTGACTGCCCGGGGCTAGCTTTCACCGACTTCGCTGCCCTGCTCCTATCAGGGCGACCAGACAGAGCCCGCTTGAACCCGACGCCTGACGACATCACTGCGCCCAAAAAAGCAGTCCATAAGTTAGGTACTTAAATAAACAAGGCAAACTAAAAGTAAGGTAAAAGTAGCCGAGCGCTACCGCCAGCCAGCCTGGCCTCCTTTAAAAGAATAGTGGAGTCCCACTCGTACAGCTCGAGGTCCAGGATGTGGTTAACCCTAAACCTGCTAGATTCATCCATAGAAGGGAAGGATGGGCTCCACTTATGGTTGTTCCCGCAGAACCTGCGGGGGCTCGCGGGCTCACCCCCATCTTCCCAGTCCCCTCCAACAAAGAACCACTCCCGCTGCCAGTTTGAAACCTCATGAGGTTTCACTAGGAACTTCCTGCGCCGGGGGTAGTAGCAGAAAGAGCCAATTTCGAAACACGCCTGTATTTCGGAGGGAGTGGGATCGATGCCAAAGTTCTCCTGCCATAGCACGAAGCAACAGTAAATCCCCTTCCATGCGTTGGGATTTAGCTGAAGCGGCGCCAGCCGGACATCGCGGAGAAGACGCCGAACAAAGAGCGGGATTGGCAACCTCAGTCCGCATTTAAAGAACCACCGGTTCAGGGCAATCTCGCCAGGAGGGGGGCAACTGGGTAACTCGTCGCTTCCGGGCACCCGGAAGGTGATCTCGTCGGGTACTAAGTAATCCAGCTTCAGCTGGTCTAGGTCAGCTTGGGTGAGTCTAGACTCGACCTCATCATAACTCCAGGTTCCCTGGGGAACCCTCACCTCTTCTTCCTCCTGGGAAGATTCGGCCACACCAACTGCAGTCGAAGGCCCAGCCGCTTCGGCCGCAGCTGCGGAGGAACCTGCTTGCCTCTCCGCCCCCGAGTTAGTACTGGATTCAAAATCCGAAGAGTCAGATATGTCCACCATCTGCGAAACGTTGATATCCCTCAGGTAGGAGTACGGTGGCTCGTTAAAGATGTTAGGCCTGTAGGGTTGGGGCACGCGATCAATTAGGGTTTGGAAACTTAAAGGCTGGCTAAGTAAAGGACGACTCGAGTTGTCACCGCCACCGCTTGGTGAAGGGCGAGACATCTGAAACAGAGAAGCAGCTCGACTGTCAGGATGGCCACCCCCTGAACAAGAAGGAGCAAAACGCCAAGAACTCTAAGGCACGCGGACCGTGGGCTAGCACCTCGACGACCACCAAACTTCGACGCACTACGCCCAAGGATCCGGTTTGGACCCGAGTTTCAGCCTCGGCTCCTTGGCCTCCACCCAAGTCCCGAGTTTCAGCCTCGGTGCCTTGGCCTCCACCCAGGTCCCGAGTTTCAGCCTCGGTGCCTTGGCCTCCACCCAGATCCCGAGTTTCAGCCTCGGTGCCTTGGCCTCCACCCAGATCCTGAGTTTCAGCCTCGGTGCCTTGGCCTCCACCCAGGTCCCGAGTTTCAGCCTCGGTGCCTTGGCCTCCACCCAGGTCCCGAGTTTCAGCCTCGGCTCCTCGGCCTCCACCCAGGTCCCGAGTTTCAGCCTCGGCTCCTCGGCCTCCACCCAGGTTCCGAGTTTCAGCCTCGGCTCCTCGGCCTCCACCCAGGTCCCGAGTTTCAGCCTCGGTTCCTTGGCCTCCACCCAAGTCCGGAGCCTCACCCCCAGTCCTACATATTTTATCCTCAGTTCCTACCTAGGGCTGGGCCACTACCTAAACACGCAGCCTACGCCTAAGCGACAAGCCGCGGCGTGGTCCCCCTGCTTTCAGACCACGGCATTCAGGGTCCTAACCTAAACCCCCTATTTCTACACGAAGCAGTACACCTAAAAATTCTACCAGGCAGCAACACATAGCAAAAATGGGAAGTAAAGCGATACGAAAGCCCTAAGACGGGGGCGAGATAGAGAGAAAAAAGATCCGTACCTTCAAATTTTTGGCGAGCTTGAGGGAACGGCAAGGTGTGACAAAGGGGAGCTTCTCTCCTGACCAAAGGCCCGAGCCAAACTGTGGAGACAACGAGGAGTCAGTAGGGCCAACAAGCAACCAAAACAGCCAAAGGAAAAACCGAAGTCAAAGTTATGGAGAATAATCGAGACTCACCGTAACCGAAAGGGAAGGAGGAACCGTCGACGGAACTGAGCGAGGTAGAAAGGGAACAGCCTGAGTTATCGGACAACCGGAGGAGGCAACACACGCGTCTCTCTTTGTAGTTTGGACAGGGAGAAAGCCGGGAAGAATCTTCGGTGTGAAAAGAAGAAGAAGAAGAGGAGAGAAGGAGTGGGGAGTCCCGTGCGGACGTGACTGGAGGCGTGCAAGACGTGGGCATTAACTGCCCGTCCCATCACCCGCAGAAAAAGGCTGCAGCGCCTGTTTTCAAAAAAAATAAAATAAAATAAAAAAATAAAAAAATAAAAAAAAAAAAGGAAAAAGAGACAGAAACGGGAAAAAAGCTGCCCCCAAATTCATAATGCAAGATTCTAGGTATTCGCGCCTAACAGGTATATTCATCTTTAAAATTGATTCAATTTTTAAAATTGGATCAATTTGGGGGCTATTGTTGTGGGGATTTTTGCCCATCATTTAGGCCCAATACCTAGTAATCATGGGTAATAAATTAAATATCCAACAATGTGGTGGGCCGCCTAAGCCCAGAAAATATCCTAAGCCCATAAACTTGGGTAGAGACACTTGTCTCCCATCTGGGACATCAGGCCATCAGTGAACTAATCCTGACCCTCCATGTGTAAGTTATGAGGTAAGTGATAAAAGGGGCAAAAGGGGGAAACCGAATTTGGAGCCACACGCAGCCCAAGACACCACCAACTTCCACCTAACCGCCACCCTCTCCCTCTCCTCTCTCCTAAAAATCCGGCTGCCTTGAGTTGGTGGATTTGGAGACCACTAAGCCATGCATTTGGGGAAATGGGGAGGATTTGACCTTTCCATGTGATGATTACATTACCTAATAAAGCAAAAATCACTGTTCATCATCTCTCTCACCTCACACAAACCGGACAGCCCTCATGGGAGATTTTTTTTGGGACTCTTTCTCGGCCAGACAGCTTTTCTTCTTCCTAGACTCTCCCAAAAAATTTTCCTACCCTTTCTCCTCCGAGTTTGGCTCCCCTTGCCCCCCTTTTCAACCATTTTTCAGTCATTTTTCATTGTTTTAGCTGATAAACAAGGGATTATCACTGACTTAAGCATCGGAGGGGAAACGCCGGCCACCACACCGGCGCCCCCCTAACCGGTTTGGCTCCGATTTTGCAGGTACCCGAGGAGCCCAGCCCGAGACGAAAAACAGCCACAACAGCATTCATTGAACATACAAAGGAAAGAAGAATAGAAAAAGAGAATAAATAATTGATTCCAAGTACTTTTCCATGCCATTAATAGGATAAGGAAACATTGGCGTGGCTTCTTTGCCTTAATGCAGCCAAAAACACTGAAGTGAGACCCTATACTCTACTAGAGTGTGCAACAAAATCGATTATCGGACCACATTAATCTAATTCAATTCATTTTGTTTGAATTGATTATTTTGAACTTAAACAAAATCGATTAGATTGAATTTAAACATTCAAAGAACAATCGTCGATTTTGTTTTACAAAATAAAAGCCGTTGAATCCCATTCAAATAATCCAATTAAAATATAAGTAATTAAATATACATATTTAAAAAATAATTAGTTAATTATTTTTTATTTTATTTAATATTTATATTGATTTGCATTATTTAGTTAAACAAATGTTGAAATTGATATATTATTTTAACCATTTTTATTTTATTTATTTTATTTTGAAAATAAATATGTTCATTTCTCAAATATTAATGGTTAGTGCCTCTTTTATTATATAATTGATAGATTTCTACTTCTCACNATATATATATATGAAAAATTCTAAAATAAATATATTTTTTATTTTAATAAAATAAAAACTATTACTGATCATATATTATTAGTTATTTTTTAACGATATTTGTAAATTTTTTACTAAAATTATATTTTTAGTAACAATATTTATTTTATTAAAATAAAAATATTATTATTGTAAAAGTACTCATATATATATATTAAAACCTAATTGATGTGATTATAGCTAGATCATCTCCCATAACAAATATAAATTGTTATATACTTACTATAAAAATAAATATTATTTTTATTTTAGATAGCACATGCATAGTCAAATAAAATATTAATTTAAAATAATATTGTAAAATAAAATAATGGCTATTAAAATTGCAGTCTCTTTAGGATTTCGAAAAGTATATTATCTGGCATTAATAAAATATTATAATTTAGTACATTGGCCAATGACTAATCTGTTTGGCAGTGTCAGTGGATATTAGAATGTGAGCAAATGTTTTTTGTTAAAAAGGAAAAAAAAAAAACTGAATTGTTATTATATCCTTTTTTTCTAGTTTAGATTAAGGAGATTACAATAAAACGTGTAAATGCAAGAAAATTTATTTCACTATTTAGTGTGTATATTTCCTTTTAATGATACCTTCTAAAAAAAAAAGTATAATTTATTCCGATATATCTTTTCTCATTCTATCTCAATCCATTTTTTTTCGTCTCACCTATCTCTCCTACAAAAATACATTTTTTATCATTAAAAAAGAATAAAAAAAGGTTCAACAGGGAAATAAGAAAACAAGGAAATGTTTTTAGAGTAAAACATTATTTACCAAAAAGAAAAAAAAAAAGAAAAAAACAAACCCCAACAATTGAAAAGGTCTTAACCTATATATTGATATGAGATATGACAATATCATTATGATTGTCGATGACTACAAGACGAAAGCAACTTTGTTCTATGATAATTTGATCATAAATTTGTTCACTACAATTTTCTTTTTATTAGGGGGGCAAAAATAAAAAAAGAGCAAAGAACTTTTTTTTTCTGTCTTTTTTGTTGGTATCACATGCTTGCTTTTATTGGAAAGTGATTGATTGTAATTTCGTTACATTTCACATGGGGCACCGACACTATTCTAGCTAGGGTTTTTTCTTTTCTCATTTTTTGGTTCCATAAACTAAAAGAATTTTTTTTGATTAAACTATAAACTAAAAGAATGAAACAATGTGTCAGTTCCAGTCACATGATGAAGAAAGGTAAAGAACTTTTTAATCCTCTTTAATGCATTACTTCCCATAAAAATAAAGAAAATAAAAAATAAATAAAAAAAGAAAGCTTGTTATAATATTTTTGGTTTTAATTTTTTTTTAAATCAGTTAATTATAATAATAAAAAAATATTTATCAAAATGGCTTTGTTCAAATAAACAATTCGAAATGATTTTTTTCCTTCCAACTTTTGTTTTTTATTTTTTATTTTTGTTTTTTGTATTTTTTAAGCTTATAGTTAGGCAAAAAAATCTATCATCACAATTTTTTTTTTTTTTTTTATATTGGTCAAAGGATTCAAATTCGGATAATTATTGTTGATGCAAAAATTAACCGTCAAAGATTATGCATTATTTTCACCATAGAAGAGTCTATGAGTCTGCGAAATAGAAAACATCGTCAGAAGATTTTTAGATGTGTCAATCTGGTGCTTGCTAAAAACCCTTTGACATTTAAGCTAGAAAAAACATTTGAATGCTAGAGTTTTAGTATATAGTGAATGTGTACCTGAAGAACGGATAATGGTGTATTTATAACACTATAGCATGTGGTTTCCGTGAACAATTAATAAGTCGGCCTCCAACTCTAATGGGCTAGACCATAAAGCCTTAGGATAATGTAAAGTATTGGGCTTGAGCTACCTATCTGAATGGATATTTATGAAGTGATGAATTCACCTCCACAGTTAGCCTTCACTTTGCTCTCTGGTAGATGGTTGAGACATGGGCTCGAATTGTTCTAGCATATTGGTTTGGCTTCATAAGGATCCCTCAGCTCAGGTGGGTCAAGCAGCCTTGTTGAGTGACAAGATCTATTAATGAAGGTCTCCTAGCTTGGTAGCTTGGCTCAGACAATGATCTTCTCGGTTGAACTCATAGACCTCTCAAAAATTTGTGACAATGAAGTATGACTTAGCTCGAAAGATAATATCTCGATAGTGCTTAATAATACTTATATATTTAGCCTCGAATATGCTAAGTGAAGAGTTCACTTAATGAAATACTTCATTATGAGGAATTCAAGATGCATTATGCTTGTGCTAAAGTATTCTTTATTGAGTAGTGGGCTTATGCGAAGTAGCTTTGATGTGTGATGTTGCTGAGAAGTGATTTTGTCGAGAAGTGAGCTTATAATTGTTGAGAAATGATACAATTTTAACTACTAAGAATTGATATAGATTTAACCATCATGTAGTATGTCTTCTTGCTTTTTAATTTGTTACGTCCACCATCTACACCTCGCAGGAAAAAACTCTTGGGATTAACCCACATTAGTTAGAAGAACCTCGTAGAGTATACAGCTCGTCGTGTTACCTAGACTAAGACTATATTTTTGGCATTACTAGGCAGTAGCTAAATGCTACTGGCTATCTTGTAGCCATTCCAATATGAGACTGACTTGTAGTTATTTGGTCTAAGACCGAGCCTTTCCCTATCATTTCTAGATTATGACTTTCTTAAGTTGGTGAAGGACTAAACACTCACTTGACCAAATTGTTTTGGCATGAATGCTTAGATAATGTAAAATGAGCACACAAAATGCAAATGATATGAATGGATTAATACTCCTAAAATTAGACAAACACCTAATGTATGTAAATGCATGCTAGTGCAAGGGTGGTATGATATATCAAAGTTTGTATTCCCCAACTGTGAAAATTTGAACGTGTTTGGAGTTCCAATTTCATGGAACATCCTTTTTTTCATATATCTTGTAGCCGATATGCACCAAGTTGAAGATTGATGTGAAATGATATAGTCCTTCCAAGTTAGGTCCGATCTTGTTGATGTTGAGATACGAGATTGCCGACCTGACACTGTCTAGTTTACCTGGTATATCGTAATATCGGGAAACAATTTGGTAGTGCAGTTCGAGACAGATTAACATTGTTGCTCTTATCATTAGCAGCGAACACTTCAACTGGAAGTACAACTTATGTGTCGTGACACAGTAAGGACGAAATTGAACCTGTGAAGGCACAAAAAGTAGTTTGATAACACCATTATCCTCGAAGTAACTTGTTTGTCCTCCTACCCTTTGCTTGCTCAAGGTGTTGTTACAATGCGTTGAGTATGCCCCTACTTATGAAAGTTTTTATAGTAGCCTTTTAATTGATAAGCTTCCAAGCTGTTTTTGATGATTATTTGTGGTAGAACTGTGACGATATATACACATATTGGAATGAGAGAATTGATGTGTTGCTTTTATGATGATGTTGGTGGTGTTAGATAATAGATGCTCATACTCATGAATTGGTAAATCTACCACTTCGGCATCCACAGCTAGAGTAGTGGTCTTTTACACGTGAAATTTCAATTTCCTAATCTTTTCATTCATCATCTCTGAATTTGTTTCTCATTCACTCTGCTTGTTTATAAATCGCCAAGAAAGCTTGACTACTGCATTTATCTCTGTTTATTAAAATTTCTCACTCAAAATTCAACGATTCGGTGGATATATTTTCCAACTTTTGAGTTTAATGAGCTCATATTAATCAAGGAGTCATCAAAATTTTGTGGTGGTGGATGATTAATATCTCTTAGAATCATCATTATCAAAAAAAATTATTCTCTATGGTCGATCTTAGACCAATCAAGATTTCTAAGAATGATCATCAGGAATGTTGACTCTCTTTAGTCGCTCATTGTCTTTGGTTATTAGAATTTTCACAACATGGATGCTCCATAAAACTTCTAGTTATGTTGGTTAAGATCAATATAGAGGACTTTATGGTCTGCTTGTTAAGAGAGACTATGGCTCAACCCATCAGTTCCGTTCAACTCCAACAAGCCTAAATCGGGGCAATTCTCAACCCCGACTTTGCCCCTTCAAATCCTTAATCTCCCACCTCAATTCTCTTTCCAACAGCCGGCACTCTCAAGCCAAGCTCCTCATCAACCTTTGCAAACAATGAATCCCAATTCGCTACTCTCAAGCTTGCCCACCATTTGCAATTCTCTTTCCACCCCAAAGCACGAGCCAATGTGTCCATATTAAGCTGAGCCATGTAGTGTGGGCTTGTGACCAAGTGAATAAAATGTTTGGTTGTCTTGCTAATGATGTGTCACGATAGTTGGCATTTATTCATCCATAAAATGCCAATCCCCAACCTCATGCATCAAACTTTTGATACAAAAATCAACTATCAAAGATTTTGTACCAATTATTAGTATCGAATAATCTGTGAGCTTTAGGGAGAGCCGATGTGGCACATACCAAATACCATCCAATGCTAAAGTCATAAAAGATATTTGAATGCTAGTGATTTAGTGTATTGTGAATGTGTACTTGAATAATCGTATAACGACGTATTTATAGCTCCTTAGTTTGTGGTTTCCTTGTACAATTTGGAAACAGCCCTAACCTATTGGGTTGGACCAAAAGGCCTAATGAGGGTGTGAAGTGTTAGTCTCCCACTGTCCAAGTTGATATTCAAGTTGAAAAGTAGATAATTGATGTAGAATATGCTTTGTTGATGTCTTTGAGATCTCTCTTCTACATGTAATGTCTTTGCGTTTGTCTATGTCTTTTCATCTATGTTGTGCCCAATCTTTCATGTAGTGATTTACAGCATGTTATTGTTTTCGACTCAAAGTGTCTGTATCGAGATAATCTCTTATGAATAGAGCTGAAGTAGAATAACCTTAACGTGACATAGATCGGCCTGTGAGATGAGATGTGTGAATATGGTCTCTCAAGTAGTAGACTCGGACTTACCAAATCATGACAATCTCGTCTATGCAGAAGATTGATCTAAGATCCCTGATACATGATAGGTGCAGTCATCCATTATGAGTGTTGAAATTCACTATGACCTTGCTCCCTAGTTGATGGCTGAGACATGTGCTCGGATGGTTTGAGCATATGTTGTTGAGATGTTGGCGTGGATGATTTAAGCATACATTGCTGAGACGTTGGCTCGGTTTCACAAGGATCCCTCAACTAGGTGAACTGAGCAACCTTGTTGAGTGATAAGATATGCTAATGAAGTTTTGTAACTTGAGTGTGCCGAGTAGCCATGCTAGTGTCATTTGTTCACTATCTATGGGATGTCTATGGTAGGGAGCGAGCTCGGCTCAAAAAATAATCCTCTCTATTAAACACTTAGTGCCCGTTTGGTACACTGGAAAAGGGAGGTTAAGAGAAGATATTGGATTCTTTTTATCCCTATCAGTTGTTTGATGTTGTTATCTTGGACGATAAAAAAATCCTGGGCCCACATTTAATATCTCTCTCAGCCGGATTTCTAAACCCATTCTCCTACATGGGATTTCAACAAGCGGACAAGTATAAGCCTAGCCAAATATGCTCCATGGCTTCATTTTTTTCAAATCCAGATATGTTCCTTCGATTTGCTTCCACCAACAAAATTTGAGCAGCTCTTTCCGATATTTTCTTACTCTAGTGTTTGCGTTTCAATTTTATTTTAACTCTTTTACAAAAAAAAAAAAAAAATTCAAAATGAGGTAAATTTTCATTGGTTTTTTTCATCCCAAACCTTTTTTTTGGTTTCAGTTGTGTTGTTCTTTGGTCATCTTCAACCTTTGGCCATCTCATTCTTGTTATTGTTACTATTTAAAAAATAATAATAAAGTAGTACAAAACGTGGGTATTAGTTGGATGTTTTTGTTTTAGATTTCAACTAGTAACTACAAAAGGACATCAAAAATCTCATATATGTTATTTGATTTATTATTTTTATTATTTTTTTTTGTTAATTATAAATTTTATTATTTTTATTTCAAATTCTCCCATATTATGTGTTATTGCACGGGTTCAAGTACTTGATGATTTTATCTTTTATCTTTTTTCTTGACTGAGACAATAAGAAATTTTCAATGAACTCTATTAGTGATGCATTTTTTTGTGGGTTTTTATGTTCACCAATGCTCTGTAATTTGGTTGATGGGTAAAAAAGAAAATGGAAATGGGAGTTTCAACGTTGGGCTTTATTTTTACTATTCTTCTTCTTCAACATTGGGCTATGTGAAGAGAATTGTATTAAATTATGTTAATTTAAATGATATTTCATAAAATATATAGTATTTTAATAAATTAAATATAGTTTAAACCAATCAGATTAATCCAAAACTGTAACAAATACATAACAAAATTAAATATATTCAATCATACTATTTATATCCAATGTAATCTAATCATGCCATTTATATCCAATCCAATACAATTCTACTAACTAAATTAGCTCTTATATACCTTTTGCAAATCTATTAAAAAGATAAGGCTTAGCTGGTTTGATGATATCTGAGTGGTATGCAATAAAACCCATATAATTGTGTGAACAAACACTGGCTTTAATGTAACATTTGACTATTTCTGTAGGGACAATTAAATACATCTTAAATGGATGGAAATCTACTGTCATGTCCCCATGACGAATAATAAATTTCAACCAGTCTTAAAAAGTAGTTATTCGTTTTACTTAGATTTTTATTGTTTGTTAGCAAACAATATGACATTATATGACTAGTGGCTAGATACGCGCATAAAAAAGGATAGAAGATAAATAAAAACATTAACAAAAGTTTAAAACATAAAATCAAAATCTTAAATGTTGCCAGCAAGGTGTAATCAAATCTTTCGCAACAAGGTGAATTTTGTTTAATGAAATTGCTATTAATTAGGTTATGACAAGTTGATGCTAATTTATCATACTGTATGATCAATAATTCTTTTCTTCTGAACATGTTATCTTCGAAAGAGAAAAAATGAATCTCACACATATGTTCAATGAATATATAAAACTTCTAAATTGCTTGTATACATTTTGTTATTATTTAAGTTATTTATTAAAGTTCTCTTCATAATTTATTTCACAGATAATAATCAAAATATTAAATGCATTATTTAAGTTTTGTGCTTCGTTGTCTTCCACAAAATGATCTTAAAACCTAATCAGTCCACCACCAAAAACCTATAGTGGACAATTCCATTATGGTGTAGCATATGAAATATTGGGCATCCATTTCTATCCTAATTGATGATCGTATCTTCCTAAACCCATATAACTATAATATTACATTATCTCTTTATTTAATTTGTTTGTTTCTATGTGGCTAACTGATCACTAAATTGTGGCTTCTCATAATAAAGAATCCAATTAAGCATCATTTGGTAATTAGTACTTCAACGTAAATCTTCTTAAAATTGTTTTTAAGCAATATACCTCGGAGCTATGAGATAATCATATAAAAATATATCCATCTTTTTTGAAGTCTTTTATAAACATTGTCAAGAATTTGAAGAATGTATGTAGACATTGTATGCTTGAATTATAATTTTTCTCTTTGCAGTATGCTTAATTATATATATACGGTTGTGTTAATATGGAAGATGTCGCCAATCATTTAGTGGATGCAGCCCATTGCAACTTTCTGATGTGCATAATCAGACACATCGGACTTGTAAATATGCATATAAGACGGTTATAATGGATTGTCGCCCACAGTAGCAGCTATATATATATATATATATATGAAAATTCAAAAATAAAGATATCTTTATTTTATTTTAATAAAAACTATAACTAATAATATGCTATCAATGAAAAATATGAAATATTCGTCATTGATAGTTTATTTTTAAGTGATGATATTTTTCAAATTTATCATTAAAAATATAATTTACTGACAATCTTCATTTAATAAAATAAAAATATGTTTATTATAGAACTACTTGATATATATATATATATATATATATATTTAGTTCCTGTGACACACAAGGTAAAAAGCCATTTATATATATATATATACATATTTTCTCTATTAGGTTCTACAACTTATAATAAATTTTCGTTACTTTTACTGTTTTTATTATTATACTTTTCAATTTATTGGACGGTTGTCTTACAAAAACAAGTAAATAAAAAATTGTACAGATTCAGAATTTTAACTATCTGTGCCTATCTTTTTATTTTTACCTATTCATGCTAACCAATTTTTTCATATTGCCCATTATATCCTTCATTTTCTTTTTCCCTCGACCCGCGATATTGTCTTTCTTTTACAATCTCTCTTACACTTCGATTCTCTTCACACTCAAAACATTTTTCAGGGAAGCACGCTGAATCAAAGTCCCACCCATCCATTGTGAAACCCACTTGAAAGAATAGAAACCTCAAAACCTTATAAATTATGAAAGAAATAGAAATTAAAACAATAAAACACATAATAAAAAAATTCAAATTAACGCATTCAATAATGGTTCCTAGATTGCAATTATTGCATCAATATAGTTCAATTTTTTAACGTGAAAAAGAGACACAAGGACAAGCATTGAAAAATCCATGAAGACGATAGAAACACACTGCTCTCTCACCTTCTTCACCTTATATAAAACACACCGCATTTTACAAGGGCAGTGTGTGCACCCAAAGGTTAAAAAAAAGACAAAAAGGCTTTAACCCTCTCTGCATTGTTTTCCACCCTTGGTAAAACAAACCGCCTTGGTCAAGGGCGGTGTGAGCACCACCCTAAACTCTAAATACACCGCCCAATATTATCTTCAATCTCCATCATAAAATTACACTGTGATTAGTTTTAGGGTATTAAACACAAAAATAAATGTTAAAATGCCAAGTCAAAATTCCATATTATATTAATACTTACAAGTCAAAATGCCAATGACCGAGATACATATAGTCCTATTAGATACATTTACATCGGTTGCGGAAAAATACAAAATAAAGGAGGAAAATTTTCTAAAACCTAAATATTTCTACAAGTGTTATCGCTTTGTTATGGAGCGACAAATTCGTTGGACAAGACCCATTTGGACAGTCTCATCCCAAAGTGATCAATAATAAAAAACGAAGCCAGTAGCTTCTTTTCTGACATAGCACTCATCGCAAATGCATTCAACGCAGCAAGAATTTTTTCAGCAGGGCTCCTACACGACGATCGACAGGGAAGTTGTTGGCAATGGTGGCAACGGTGGCTTTGGCAGTGGTGGGGAAGCTAGCCCAAGTTTTGTGGCTTTCCTCTTTGATGGCTTCAGTGGTGAGCTTGTGGATCTCTTATTCTCTGATGTGGAGAATCCGATAGAATCGCCATCTCTTTACCTTTGTCTGCCATGGGATTCAAAATATGATTGAAATGGGGATTGGAAAATGGAAATGTTTAAAGAGAAAGTTTGATGGAGGTATTTATAACGTCAATGTTTGGGAGTCTCTTCTTTACCAGAGAAGCACGACGTCTTTTGGGAAACATGTGGTCATTGAATGGAGCCGTGTCAGACAGAAGGCAAAAAGTCTCATCCTATAGTGTCTAGCCCTATCAAAAGGGGCAGTATGTAATAATTAGGGTGGTGTAAGACACAAAAATATGAGACTTTTTGACTGCTTCACACTGCCCAATCAACCTCACACCGCCCTTATGTTGAAAAATGTGGAATAAACTAGGGCGATGTGAGATATAAAAAGATGGGACTTCTCACCTTCTTCACACAGCCCAACCAGCCTCATACCACCTTTAAGTTGGATAGTGTTGAATAAAGAAGGGCAAGGTGTGCACTCTGCCAAAAAATGCACACACTGCCCAAATGTTGGGCAGGGCAGATATTGTTGTCTTCATCCTCCCTTTTTTTTTGTTTTTTTTTCTTCATTTAAAATACACACATATAACATTAAAAAAAATTAAATGGTAGTTATCATTATTAAACAAGATATGGACATGGATAACGAAGAGATAACCTCATTAAAAAAGATTATATTGGTAGGTGAACATCATTAAACTAGGAAATAGTAAAATGGAAAACCTAGATAAGAGATGGTGACATGGCGGACACGAATATATAAAAATAAAATGGTAGGCATGGATAGTTAAAATGCTAGTGACATGGGCATCCGTACAAGAATCTCAAAATATAAAATTTAGTGGACGGTTGGAATGATGCCCGAAAGTTGTGTTGTAATATAGGACCAACTCGATTCCTCATCACCAATCCAATGGGTCAAGCTAAATTTTTTGAACATGTCAGGCCTACGATTTCACACTTTACTTACTATAAATAAACCCTGAACATAGACTTTTTGTTTTTTGGTGGGGGGGATCAACCTAATCCCAAACCTAAAAATTATTTATGGGTTCTTTGAATGGATATTCACTGCTGAGAGCAACTGATGACATATGTTCACATTTTCTAAAATTTATGATTATGCTCATATTTATTATTTGTTTATCTTGTCCTTTCAAATATATCCTAATAATAAAACTGTTCATATCAAATGTATTAGAAATTTCAGATTTACCATTTTTCCCTCTATTTTTCTCTCTGCTTCAACTTCATCCTCATCCAAATCATTTTCATTCTCACCACCTTCCACCGTCATCTATTTTGAGGACGGTATCGACCATGTACTTACATATTATGTATAGAACCCATCATATTTGTAGAGATTAGAAGGGATAGGGGGTTCAAATAATTTTAGGGAGCCCACGGAGTGGGTGGGTAGACCTAGGGAGAAGAATGAGTCAAGGAAAACATAAAGAAACTAAAAAAGAAAGAGAGAGAGAGAGAGAGAGAGAAAAGAGAGAAAAAGAAAGATGGAGAAATGGAAAGAAATAGGAAGAGCAACAAAAATAAAGTATTTTATGGGCTAGAGGGGTTCAAATTTTTATTTTCTTTCCTTATAATTTTAGAAAAAATAGTTTGTGAACTTTTAATAAGTCACCCAACTAGAAATTAATTTCACAAAGTTTGCAAAATAAAATTAGAGCTTTCTCTCATCAAAATTTGAAAAGATATTTATTTTTGAAATGATTTTTTTTAAAAGAGAGACCTAATAGGGAGAATGAGTTTGGATGAGAAAAAAAAATAGGAAGTCGAAAGAAGAGAAAGAGAGAGCTTGTCGTTAGAGAAAGAAGGAAAGAAAGAAAAGAGAAATAGAAATGGAAATGAAGAGGAAGAGAAAGATTAAAAAAGAAAGATGGAGAGAGGGAAAGAAAGAACAAAAAAATATTTTTCTCTTTCTGTTTTACATTAACAGGGGCATACTTCTATTCTTTTTTTTTTTTTTAGAGAAAATATGAGATGAAAATTTAAATAAGTGTACAATTGGTAATTTGNTTCTTTTTTTTTTTTTAGAGAAAATATGAGATGAAAATTTAAATAAGTGTACAATTGGTAATTTGACAGTCAGTGAACAATAATTGTGAGCAAATTTATAACTTTTAGAAAATGTGGCCACAGTCTCATGTGTTCGTAGCAATGGTTATTCGTTTAAAAAAATTATTTTTTGTATAATAAAATATGTAGCCAAACCAATTTTAGAAAGCATCATTTTGCAAAAGAAAATTTTTAAAGTTTTAGTTGTTATGGGGATTTTTGGGATATGGGTCAGAGAACCTCCCAAGCCCCTTCTAATGCCCACAAAACGCACTGTGGACGAGGCCCACCAGTCACAAGAGGGCAAAGCCTGGCCCATCAGGCAGGGCCGAGATCAAGCCCAGGCGCGGCATGGTCTTGGACGATGGAGTAAGTAAGCCCTGTTGACCTTTTGTTCTTGGCTTAAATATTTACCTTATTCTCCAAGTCTAGGTGTCACAATCCCAACATATTAGGGTTCATAACCCTAGCATCCGAGTCGTTGAAATGAGGTACTTAAGGTAAGGTTAGGTGAGTGGGAAGGGGACGGGTTTTTTAGAGATTTGAACCCTAAACACTCCCTAACAACCCTAGACCAGTCACCATCATCACCTTTGACAGGTTTCAGGAGGGCCTCTCGGCGCAGAACTCTAGGTAGGCTGCGCAGTGGGATACCTGAGGGAAACCTGAAGGAGGTTTTTGGAATAGTCTCGTAACTGACTTAGGCATCGGAGTGGGAACACCGGTGACACCACCGGCCTCCAGTCTGATGCCATTGCCTTATCTCGCAGGGGTCAGGGACGAAATCCGGGATCCAGTCAAGGAAGCACTATGTGGCATCAAAGTGACGAAAATCAGACGTCAATATTGGCATCGTATGAGGGAACAAACAAAAATATTAAAGTTGTGCAAAGGTTTGAAAATCACGTACGGCCATAATTACCAGTAAGAGGATCATCTGGAAGAATTGTGACCCCAAGGGAAGAAGTTAGGCGGCAAAACCATTATTGTGGCTAGGTTAAGGAGTGTGATATGGAAGATCAGCCAAAAGCGAGACTGGAGAATAGTGGCGCCGAGCCATCTTACAGGCAAGTCAGGGATAGACAGCCCAAGAGGACAAGTTTTATCCCTTATTGAGAAGCCACTGTTCCCAGGGAGCCAACGGCTTTGTTATCGCAGCTACCCCCATAGAGACATAGTGATAGGAGGGTAGCCCCACGATCTGAGAGAACTCACCTGTCCAATATGGAGAATCGCTTAGAGCAGCTAATAGGGCAAATGGTGCAGAATCAAAACAACCATCAATCCCAACTTTCTCTGACACGCCAGGTGCCTGTGGATTCCCCACGTCCTCAGGCACGACCCCATGAACAAAGAGAAGAATGAGAGGCAAAAAACGGCATCAAAGGTCATGGAAGGGACGACAGAAGGCACGAGCGTTCAAGGCAGCTTGATGGAGAGTTTTGGAGGGATGTCAGAGCCTCTCCATATCACCCGCTGGACAGGCAAGAAAGTTCCAGGCACAGACCAGTCCGTGACGCTTTCTCCTTAGCCCATGAAAGTATGGATTTGAGCAATTTGAGCATCCCTGGATGCCAGAAAAAGAATAAGAGCTGAGAATGAGAGGGCCAGAGTCCGAAGAGAAATGGGACCCGAACGACACACTCGGTGGAACCTGGATGAGGAAAGAGCTCGCACTAGGGCAGAGGAATGGGAGCTGCTCGAAGAGGGTCTCGGGCTGAAGCTGGGCCGAGGTTCAAACTTAGGTGTAGTTTGAGGACCTAAGTATAGTTTAGCGAGCATGTGTAGGTTCTAGGAGGTCGGCATATAGGTTGAGGCATATTCAATATCCCTTAGCATTTCACCTCTGATTCAAGGGATGGCCATCCTGATAGTGAGCTGATTCTATGTTTCATATGTCTCGCCCTTCACCGAGCGATGTTGGTGGCAGTTCGAGCCTTCCGTTGTCTAGTCACCCCCTAAGTTTCCAAACTATCATTGACCCCGAGCCCAAGCCCTTTAGGCCCAATGTCTTTGATGAGCCACCCTACTCCCACTTGAGGGCTATTGTCGTCTCGCAAATGGTAGAGATCTCTGACTCCTTAAATTCTGAATCCACCAATGCATCTGGGGATGGGGAATGTGCTACCTCCTCTAAAGCTCCAGTTGATGTAGCTGGGTCTTCTCGAGAGAAAGAATAAAAGGAAGTGAGAGTCCCGGAGGGGTCCTGGAGCTTCGACGAGGCTTACTGAAGCTGACCTGGACCAACTGAGGCTGGACTACTCGATACATGACGAGGTCACCCTTCGGGTACCTGAAGATGACGAGTTGCCCAGCTCTCCTCTTGCTGGAGAAGTCTCCCTGAACCGGTGGTTCTTCAAGTGCGAGCTGAGGCTCCCGCTACCGCCTTTTATTCGTCACCTGCTTCATGACATCCGGCTGAGTCCTCTTCAGCTCAACCCTAGCACTTGGAGGGGAATTTATTGCTGCTACGTGTTATGGAGGGAGCACTTCGGCATCAACTCTAGCCTTCTTGAGATCTGTTGTGGTATAATTAACTCGCAAGTGCTCGAATAACAAGTAATAAAGGAGAGTTCTAAAAGAATTCCAATATCGATCCCACGAGGAATAATGTCTCTAGTTATTGAAATTAAATAAACTGTAAATTAAACTTTGAAAATTAAAAGAGAGTTTTTGAAAGATTGTTGTTGTGTAACCAAGCATGAATTTAAAAGCAAAGTAAATTTAAAAAATGAAAACAAGGTAGCAAGTACAATTTCACAGATTTTAAGAAATAAAGATTATGATTTCACCACTAATAGTCCTATTTAGCCCTAATGCATTGTATATTCATAGGTTAACTCCCATTTAACCATATATGACTAGATGTTGATTTCTCAATGCATTTTAATCTAGCAAACACAACGTGTTTAATTACTAATAATCTAAACACGGAAATTAAAGTCCTAAGACATGCAAACCTAATAAGATCTTGTTAAAGTTGTCACTAAGCCGTGCAATATTTCTATAAACATGTATTTTATTGCACATCCATATCTATACTCCTTATTTCTAAGCTAATATAAATACATAATCAATCCACCTTTTCATAGAAGCATTAAGAACTACAATAAAATATTAACCTTAAACATGAATAGAATTTATATATGCATTAGAAACTAAATAGTCATAAAAGGGTTACTTCATAATCCTTATATAAAATTTAGCTACTCATCATCTCAAAATTATCCATGAAATAAATTAGAGACAACATAGTTTAAATAACAAAGAAAATAAGAGAAAAGAAAACGAATCTGGATTTATGACTACTAGAAATTGTTTCTTAGCTTCTTCAAACTATGATTAAAGCCTTAAAGTGACTCCTCCAAATGCTGGTCGAATCTCTTTGGACTTCTCTTTGTGTAACACAACTTTTCTTTCTTAAAAACTGAATAATAAATCTAACTAAATACCTTTGTTGCTGTGAGAATGGGAAAGAAAAGAAAGGGAAATATGCGGTTGGAGAGGGAACAAGGCTGCTATAGCCGTGAGGGCTAGTGAATGGTGTAAATGATTATTTTTACTCTCAAGGTAGCAATCTATTTATAGGAAAGGTTTAAGAGTGGTTTAACTCTAAGGTGTCTCTAAAACCTAGAGAATATAGAGATACAATATTACATAATCTAAAACTCCCATAAGTTCTCTATATGGCCGGCCATCCTAAGGACATAGAGGTATTTTGTGCCTCATGTTCACACTAGGGATAGAAATACTTTCCTTACCGTCTTAGGAATCATAATCAATCTCTAATATTCCTTCCTTTTATCCCAAATATTATTCTAATTAAGATAATTAGAATATTCTGACCTTCCATGTGTCATGTGATGTGGTAATTTCGGATACATGGCTGATATGTGGTGACATGGCAGTCCAATCACAATGGAAGTCCTAGTAAGCATTAAACTTTCTTCTCTTATCTTCAATGACCATCAGGCAGATTCCAAATATACTTTGGGTGACCAAATGAACTCTGAATCCAGTGATTGTTGTTGAAAATGTTAGGTATCTTAGCTTTCCAGGAATATATTTATCGTACAATTTGGACATCAAGAAGACACTCAAATCCTCATTTTCCCAAGAAAGTGTAAATCTGCCACAACTGATGAATTTGTTGAATTTGTAAACCAAACTGGCACTGATTGGCAGAACCATTTGAAATGAAACTTTTCATAATTGAATAATATTGAATCAAGAATCATTAACAACTAGAATTGCACAAAAATTCTATGAGTGGCTCCAAATATGATTTTCTCAATAAAGGTTGCGCAAAAATACGATAATTCCAGCATTTGTCTTTCTTTTACTGAAAAATAGAAAAATATAGTTTTTAAGTATTTTTCATCAACAATTAATCATAAACTAGCTTAAATTCAATATTAAAAGTGGCATAAAAACATTAACATTTTATGCCTATCAAGATTCAGGCATGCTTCGAGATCAGGTCGGCTGGTAATAAAGTCGGCTCCTTCTATTATTACCCTCGGCGACAGAAGTTTCTTCTGAAGCCTTCGTAGGCCTCAATCTAGAAAAGGGAGTAGTTCTTTGCTGGTGGGGACTGGGAAGGCCTAGGATCCGGAGGTAGGACTGAGCCTATGGTTCCTCGCAAGTTTTGTGGGTTCAACCATAAATGGAGCGCATCTATCCCATCCTTAGATGAGTCTAGTAGGTCTAGGGTCTCCTGCATCTTTAGCCTTTATATGAGCATGAAGGACTCTACGCTCTTTCTGGATGAGGCTAGGCTGGCCGATGGTAGAGCTCAACTACTTTTGCTTTGTGTTATTTGTTTTGGCTGATTTCTGAATGTCTGACACACTCCATATATACTCCTTTGACACAGGGATGTCATCCACCAGTGGATTTAAGAGGAACCTTCCAGGTCATCTAGATAGGAACTGGGCCACCAAGTCGGCCAAGATTAGCCACAGGTCATCTACTCGGTCCCCTGCTGCTGCCGCTGGCACTTATCCTTTTCCTCCTCTCCTTCCCAAGGATGCTCCTTCCAAAGACCCCAAAGGGGGCCTAGCTCTCCTTAGCCGCGATCAGGTGGAAAGTTGACGCCCGCATCTAGGGCTAGTACTCATTCCTCTAGAAGGAAGGACTCACTTCCGGAAGCAAACAGGGGCAAAAAGGGCAAGTCACCCAGTTATGTAGGCGACTTCATGAGCTTTTTGTCGATTGAGGTCCTTTATGGGGAGGAGAAGCGGCTCTCTGGACTCTCTGACTCCTCAATTTCTGCTGAGGTTTATCACCAAGCTACCTCAGTGAGGACTCCCACGGCTATGTTCTTGGTTATTAACTTTTCTCATCATTTACTTGTATGTTGTTTATCTATTGTGCAGGCGGCTTTTATGGCCTTCAAGCTCCAAGAGCAAGTCACTCGCTATAAGCAAAAGGTTGCAGCTGCTGGTAGCAACTTGAATGAAGCTTTGAAAGAGCTGGAGGATGCCAAGAAATGTGTGGCGGACTTCGAGCTTATGATGACGAAAAGAAGCTAGAGATTATACAGAGGGAAAATGACCTTAAGCTGAAGGAGATGGAGCTGAAGCTTAATAAAGTGGAGCTAAGGAAGAAAGACTAGATCCTGATCCTCTCCGCTGCCCGGCTCAAAGAACACATCAAGGAATTGAATGGTTAAAGGCCGAGCATGCTACAGAAACTAAAAGGCTAAAGGCTGAACATGAGGAGATGAAGAAGACCCTTCAGTTGAAGGATGATGAGTTCTCGAGGTTGTTCGACGAGGCTGACTGCCAGTTCGATGTGGGGGCTGATTCCACCCTGGAGAAGACCAAGTCACGGTTTTTTTTAAGATCTTGACTACAGCTTACTGGATCAACCTTTGGACCAAGCTCCAGCCCCTGTTGTATCCAGCTCTGAGATGCTCGCCTCAAACTCCCCCGGTTCTTCCTTCAGAGCCAGCTTCTTCGCCTTCAGCTCTAAGCTCTCCTCATGCGGCTTCTTTGATTCCAAACTCGGGTTTGCCTTCAGCTGCGCTTTGACCATGAGCTTCTGTTTTGCTCTGCCATTCATTTACTTATTTCGACTATGTAAACAACACTTAGGATTTTATGTTTTGCTTCTAGCCTGTCTTCGGGTAAGGTGCCATCTGCCAAAAATCTAATGATTGGGTCTCGCTAGCCCAGCCTCTCCTCGATTGGGTTTACTTCCTGCTTCTTCTCTGAAATACTGGGTTGTGCCAATGTTTCTACAGATATCGTGCGCACCAGCTCTGACTCAGTAGCTGATGCTAGCTTGGCGAGCTAATCAACATTTGAATTTTCAGCTCTTATTATCTGGGTAATGTGGTGTTTCTCAAAATCCTTTAATAGTTCTTTGACCACCTCCAGATAGCTGATCATGCTTGCTCCCTTGGCCTGGTATTCCGAATTGACTTACCTCACCACCAGTTGTGAGGCGCTGTAGCTGTGCAACCTCCTAGCCCCCAGTGATCGGGCCATCTTGAGTCATGTAATTAATGCTTCATATTCTGCCTTATTGTTCGATGCCTTAAACCCGAGTCTAACTGCATACTCAAGCTTGACATGATCAGGAGCTGGTGTGGTTAAGATGAACCCTGCTTTGCTTCTATGCTCGTTGGATGATCCGTATGTATGTAAGGTCCACAATGAGGTTGGATGTACGCTACTTGCTCTGCTACAGTCGTCTGTGATGATGATTTCTCCTTCTTCTGAAGTAGTGAACTCGGCAATAAAATCAGCCACTGCCTGAGTTTTTATTGTCGTGCAGGCTTTGTATGATATCTCGTACTGTCCCAGCTCAATGGACCACTTGATTAGCCTTCCAGATTACTCTAACTTCTGGAGCACCTGCCTAATGGGGTAACTTGTGGGCACCGTAATTGAATGTACCTGAAAGTATGGCTTCAGATTCTTTGAGGACATGATTAATGCTAGGGCCAATTTCTCAATGCTGGGGTACCTAGTTTCCACTTGCACCATAGCCTTACTAACATATTAAACCGCTAGCTGGGCTATCCCCTCTTCCCGTATGAAGGCTGAGCTTACCACCGTTTCTTACACAGCCAGGTATAGGAGCAATGTCTCTCCACAAACCGGTTTAGAAAGTAGTGGTGAGATGCTCAGGTACTTCTTGAGCTAGGAGAATGCCTCCTCACACTCTTTGGTCTAAACGAAATCTTTAGAATCTCTAAGAATGTTAAAGAATGGTAAGCATTTGTCCATAGCCTTTGAGACGAATCAGTTAAGAGCCACCACCTTTCCTGTGAGCCTTTGAACTTCCTTCACCTTCCGGGGGGATGTCATCTCCATGATTGCCTTGATCTTGTCAGGGTTGGCTTCGATTCCATGATGATTTACTATGAAGCCTAGGAACTTTCTTGAAGATACTCCAAAGGCGCATTTAGTAGGATTAAGTATCATTTTATGTCTCCTCAAGACGTTGAACATCTCGCTTTGGTGATCTAGATGCTTGGCAGCTTTGACGCTCTTCACTAACATGTCATCCACATACACCTCCATCGTCTTCTCGATCTGGTCAGCGAACATCTTGTTCACCAACCTCTGGTAGGTGGCTCCAACATTCTTGAGTCCTAAAGGCATCACCTTGTAACAGTATAGCCCGAGGTTGGTGATGAAGGCGATTTTCTTCTGATCGCCAGGGTGCATTCCAATCTAGTTGTATCCTGAGAAGGCGTCACAAAAATTGAATAATTCACTGCCTGCCATTGAGTCCACCAGCTGGTCAATTTTGGGTAGTGGAAAGCTATCTTTAGGGCATGCTTTGTTCAGGTCCGTGAAGTCTACACATACCCACCAATCTCCATTGCTCTTCTTCACCAGTACCACATTCGCCAACCAAGTGGGGTATATCACCTCTCTGATGAGTCCTGCCTTTAGGAGTTTGTCTACTTCCGTCTTGATCGCTTCATATCATTCAGGGTTAAAGGCTCTTCTCTTTTGCTTCACTGGCTTGAAGCTGGGATCTACATTTAGCTTGTGCACCATCACCTTTATGTCTATTCCGGGCATATCTTTATGGGACCAGGCAAAAACGTCTGAATTGGCTTTTAGAAACTCCACAAGTTCTTTCTTCGACTCCAATAAAAGCATTGTACCAATTCTCGTGGTTCTCCCTGGGTCTTCTGGATCTATATGGATGCTAGTGAGTTCTTTAACTGATTCTCCTAGCATCCAAATAGATCCAAAAATGCTCAGGGTCGATGCTGGCTCAGAACATTTTTGCTTTGAGGATTCGGTTTGGACTAGATGGTTAAGTCTCTAATGACGTGGCTAGGGACACTTCTGCCCAAAGGTGGAAAAGATGAGCAACGCCTCAGCATGTGCATCCTTTACTCAAAGAGCTGTGGCAAAACATTGCCTAGATTCATACTGATCTCCTCGCACCAGGCCAATGCCTCCTCCTTCAATTGGAAACTTAATCATCAAGTGGTAGGTCGATGTTGCAACCCTTAGGGCATTAAGAGCCAGTCTTCCCAAGATGGCATTGTAAGCTTATGCTGATTTTATCACCAGGAAATTCACTAGGATAGTGGACCTATTTGGGACTTCTCCGACAATGAGAGGTAGCTTGACGGAACCGTCAGGGAAGACGGTTTCTCCAGCAAAACCCATAAGTGGTATTCATACAGGTTTAAGGACTTCTCTCTTCAGACCCATTACATAGAAATTGGACATGTACAGGACGTCTACTGAGCTCCCGTTGTCGATCAGCATTCGATATACCATGTGGATGGCAACTTGAGCAGTTATCACTATTCCTTCATCATGTGGGTGCTGATTCTCGTAGCCTTCTCATCAGTGAATGTTATTGAGAAGCTCTCCATCCGAGTTACCTTTGTTGGTTTGAAGGTGCAATTCACCTCATGATGCACATCCAAACCCTTGGCATCCCTTGCGTATGCCTTTCTTGACCGATTCGACTCACGTCCGACTCTTGGTCCACCCACAATTGTCTTCACATTCCAGAGTACGTTGCCTTGGTGTAGTGGTGGTGAAGGTGCCTCTCCTCTTCCAGCATCTTCCCGCCTTAGGGGGGCTAGAGCACTGGGTCCTGCGGCTTTGGCCAAAAATTCCTTCAGCTGTTCTCTTTGAATTAAGGCTTTTATCTCATCTTTCAACTCCAAACATTCCTTTGTGGTATGCCCGTAGTCTTTGTGGTACCTACAGAATTTGTTCTTGTTTCTGAACTTGAATGGTGTTCTCATCGGGAAAGGCTTCTTCAGCAGGTTGTTCCCCTCAATTTGCATCAATACTTCTGAACGAGTTGTGTTGAGGGTGGTGAACCTGTCGAACTTACCCTTGGAGGGCCAGGGTGCTGGGTTCATCTCTTCATAGTTCCTTTTATTGTTCCGGGGGGAGTGCTACTCTGATTTTTCTTGACATTGGACCTTATGCTTCCTCCATGTTGGTTCAAGTTTCTCCTGGACTAAATGATTTCTTCTACAGAGATGTGTTTATGTGCTTCAACTAACATCTCAGAAAATGTCTGTGGTGGATTCTTAGTTATCATCCTTATGAAGTCCTCATCATGGACTCCATCCTACATGGCTTGCATTGCACGATCATCAGTGCAGCCTTCTATTTGTATCATCATATCTGAAAACCTCTGGACATACGCCTTTAAGGATTCACTTTCCCCTTGCATAATGGACGAAAAGTGGGAGGGCGGCTTCTTCACTAGCTTGGAACCTATGAACTGTGCCATAAAATCTCTCTCCAACTGGTTGAAAAATTCAATAGAGCTGGGGCATAGGCTGGTGAACCAGGTCTATGATATCCTTCCAAGAGATAGGGGAAAAGCCCGGCACTTAATGGCGTCTTCAGCAGCTTCGAATTCTATCCACACCTTATAGGCTCTTAGGTGCTCTGCTGGGTCCCCCATGCCTTCATATCGTCCCACACTTGGCATCTTAAAGTCATTGGGGAGCCCAACCTGATGTATCCATATCCCAAATGGCGAGGTTTCTTGCCTTAGCCCAGGTGCATAGGCATAGGATTTTGGGTGCAAGACTTGATATTGATGTTCGCTATGAGACCTCATCCTCCAATCTTTTTCTCTCTGCTTCAAATCTTTGCACCTCCTCATCTTCTAGCCTTCTCTTCTCAATCTCGTATCTCTGCATCACTTCCGCTTCTATTCTTAGCTTTTCCTCAGCTCAGATCTTTTCTCTCTCTTCTGCACGGATCCTCTGCCTTTCTTCTGCTCAGACAAGTCCTCTCTTTCCCTCCACTTTGGCTCGCCTCCTACGTTCGCCTCTGGACTCTGCCCGCTCTTGCTCCTTTCGTGCTCACCTTCTGGCATTGAGGAAAGCCCTGAGATTGCTAAGGTATAAGCCATCATTTGGGGAAGAGAAGGCGTCGCTTATGGATCTCATATGTGAGCTGTTTCGCTCCTCTGCTGGCTGCCGACGGGCAAGTGATGGGTAGTTCTGTGCGGGGTTTTTCCTGGTTTCACCCAGAGGTGGTCTTGGGTGAGGTCTTGACAGTGCTGATCTTCCTTGGTTGTGTCAATGTGAGCCTCTGGCTATGGTCCCCAGCTCTTCTCCCAGTATTTTATATCTCTTAAATTGATCCAATCCCTAGATTGTATCAATTTGGGAGCTATTGTTGTAGGCATTTTTGCCAACATATTGGGCTCAATATTTTTGTCACTAAGGTAGTATAATAAATACCCATTTTCTATGTGGTGAGCCAGGCATTTGCAACACTTTAAGCCCAAACATCAATATAGATAATACTAGGTGTCAACCATCTAGAGGGGGGTTTCTAACTTTCAATCCTAGCCATCCAAGGGGGGGATAAATAGGAAAGGAAAGGGAAAAATCAAGGGATCAGATTTTTGGCACTAAACCCTAGGCAGCCGCCACTTTGGGATTATCGCTACCAACCCTCACCTACCTTGATTTTTCCTCCCTTTTGGAGACATGGCAGTAGCAAGTTTTTGGGGGTTTTAGGACCCATTTAATGGGATTTTGACGTTGCATTGAGAGGACGACCCATATTGACTATTTTTTCAACCAAAAAAACAAAAATCACTGTTCATCTTCTCCAAAAAAACACCCAAACCGACTAGTCACTCCCCCCTCTCTCTTGACCATTTTTCCCCTCATTCATGTCATTTTAAGTCACTTATATTTGTTCATGAGTTCAACTACTGACTTAGGCATCGGAGGAGAAACGCTGGGCACCACACTGGCGCTCTTCTGACCAGATTTTCTCATCTCGCAGGACCAGAGAAAGCTTCAAGACCGGAGGAACAAAACCCAAAAAATAGCCACAACATTAAAACCAAGACACCTTAACTAATTTTTTATTAGAAATGGAAACTGTCCTCACGAAGTTACGAATGACTTTATTCATATTCTTTAATAAACTACCCAAGCGTTTGTCCACACGAAGTTACGAAATAACCGAACTAACTAGGCAAACCCTTCCAGCCATAGAAAGTCTACCTCCATTTTAAGAAGACGAGTGACTAAGATGATTAAAATTTGGCTTGAAGTAAACTACCTTCGGTCAACCTTGAAAAAGAGGCACACCTAAATAGAAGAAAGGAAAAAAGCATTTTCGCATATTAGAAATTTACAAAATCTCTTAATACTTACCTGATGATATTGCTTTGCCAAAATAAATAAATGACTTCAACCAATTTATAAGCTGACCTAAAACAAAACCATAGTGGTCAAGAACACTTGAAATTTTGCTTATATTACTCATAGTCCCCTAACAAAAGAGAAGAACTTGATTTGCATAAAGCAAATGAATTGGAGACGCCACATCCCTAGTAGCCAGAATTTGAGTTAACTTATGACTCATAACCAAATAAGAAAGCAACCTGCTAAGATAATCCTTTGCAAGACCAAAAAAAGCATAGACAAAACGTCCCCCTGACAAACACCTCTAGAGAAAGAAAAAAATACATTCTAGAACACCATTGACTAAAATTGAAATCCTGACCAATTAAAAGATGGTGAGAATTCAACTACAATAAATCTCTGAATGGGGGCTATGTTTGGAGGTTGGCTAATCTTAGGGACTTTTGGGATATGCTTTTGGCTGCTATGAGAGAGAAATATTAAGGGAGAAAGAAAGAAGAGAAAAAGCTTTGGTAAGGTGAGAATTATGCTAAGGTTGTAAGGTGTGTTTATGATTGCCTTTGGGAGGTTTAAATTGACTTAGGGCTAAGCTTTGGGACTTGTAATTACAAGTCATTAATCCTTGGTCACTTAGGATAACATGTTACATCGTTAATTTAGAGCTTTCCAAAATTCAAAAGGAGGTGACTTTTGATCATAGGTTGCAAGATAAGTCAACTTGCATGCAAATATGGAAACTAGGGCATGGCTGAATTTCCCTCTATTTTCCATCTTTGACCGATCCTTTCATCAATATGGTGGTATATTGGAATGTCAAAATAGGTTACAAAACCTATTTTCCTTGAAATACAAGTTTATTCCACATATGGTAACAAATAGAGGCTATAAGCCTCTTTGGGTGTACCACTCGTGCATGGCTAATGCGATAGACCTTCTTTCCTTTTTTATCTTGAAATAACTTGATCTTAAAGTTCTAAATATAGAAAGTTTCAAATATGGAAAGTCTTGCACTTGACGCCAATTGCTTTGAAAATTTGCCCTCAAACTTCCTTGGAGCTCCTCTTTCATATTTTGAATTTATTTTTCAAGTTTTTTTTTTAAATAATAAATACAATAAGAGTATAAAAATTATGAAAATACCCCTAAATATTATGAAAATACCCCTAAAGTGTGTAGTTTACTCAAAAACCTTCTTTTTGATCTACAATAGGGAAAATAAAAGAAATTAATGATTTTATAAACAAATAAAGCACTTTCTAACAAATATTAACCTGTTTAACTAGGCATGAAATTATACAAACTTTATGCTTATCATTTGTTCATCTAGACCAGATATCATGTATAGCGTGCATGGACTATCAAGATATATGCAAGCTCTTTCAAGGTCTTACTATGAAGGAGCTTTCTAAGGTATATGGCTAAATAAGTTTATGCAAGATTTGGATGATGAATAAGGAGGACCAACAATCATTAAGTGTGACAACACTTCAACAATATCTATTGTACGAAATTAAGTTCAACAAGGGAAGACAAAACACATTCAAGTAAAGTATCATTCACCGATGAAATTTGAGGCAAATGGAGAAATAAAATTGGAGTGTAGCATGAAAGCAATGTGGAGCAATTTGTCCATGGCTTCTTGGGCAGTGACTTGGTTGGCTATATGGACAATATGAAAAGAACTTCAGGGTACTTATTCACACTTGGGAGTGGTCCGTTTTTATGAAACTCTAAAAAGTAGAGCACTATTGCTCAAAGTACTGATGAGGCAAAGTACATTTCCTGCTGGAGAGCCGCCAATCAATGCATATAGCTAAAGAAGCAGTGTGATGGCACTTCAGCATTATCTATTGTACGAAATTCAAATAAACAGGGAAAAAAAGCACATTCAAGTGAAGTATCATTCACCGAAGGAATTTGAGGCAAATGGAAAAATAAAATTGGAGAATGTCCGATCGGAGGACAAGGTATCTGATATGTTTACAAAATCTCTTTTGAAGGCAAGGTTTGAGGCATTAAGAGATTTTGTCAATGTCTCAAGCAACATTCCAAAATAGATGTGTGATAGGCATAAAATGATTATGTTTTTATGCCACTTTTTATATTGAATTTAAGCTAGTTTGTGATTAAATGTTAATGAAAAGTACTTAATTATTGTCTTTTTCTGTTTTCAGTAAAAGAAAGACTAAATTTGGAATTACTGTGTTTCTGCGTAATCTTTACTGAGAAAATCATATCTGGAGTTACACTTTGAGGGTTTGTACGATTCCAATTGAAAATGATTCCTAACTCACTAGGCTTCAATGTTACAAAGTTTCATTAGAATTGGTTTGGCCAATCAGTGCCAGTGTGATTTACAAAATCAACATTTAAAACAGTTGCAGCAAACTTACACCATCTCGGGAAACCTGGAATTTGAGTGCCTTTCTGATGTCCAATTTGTGCAAACAAGATATGTCTGGAAAGCCAAGACATAGACCTAACTTTTTCCACAAGAATCAGTGGATTAGGAGTTCATTTGGTTACCCAAAGTCTACTTGGAATCTGCTTAACAGTCATTGAAGATATAAAAGGAAAGTTCTATGCTTACTTGGACTACATTTATTATTGGACTGCCATGTCACATTTTACCAACCATGTGACCAAATTTGCCACATCATATGCCACATGGGATGTCAGATTATTCTAATTTAATTATTGGAATAATATTTAAGATAAAAGGAAAAGGAATTAGAGATTGATTTTTATTCCTTGAGAGATAAGGAATGTTTACCTTATCTCTAGTGTGAACATGAAGCACAAAATACATTCAAGTCTCTAGGGTGGCCGGTCAGTAGAGGAAATATGGAGTTTTGAGATTATGTGATGTCATATCTCCTATATTCTCTAGGGTTTAGAGATACCTTAGGGTTAAACTGTAACACCCCATCCCAGGAAAATATTAAAATTTCCAAATTTGACCGAGTTTGACTGGTTGACCATAAGTGGGCATGGAGTTGACTTTTCCTGTGGTTTTAGTTTTGTTTTGACTTTGGTACCAATGCTTAGAACTCATTGATACGAGTTCATAGACTTGTAGTATACTTGATTCGGGACTAAGACCGAAAAGTTATGGTCAAAATAGTGTGGGGGTATTTTGATAATTTTGTAAGGCTGACTTTAAAAGGGTTGGAAATGACTAAATTGCCCTCACCCTCATTTTTTTATAAAACTTTCCAGAACGGTCTGGAAACAAGAAGAAATTTCCCCCGACGCCAGCGTCCCCGCGTAGCCACCACCATGCCCATCCCTTCTCTTCGCCGGCAACGGCTCCGTTTCTGACTAGAACAGACCGGCCACAACACAGAACTTGGAGCCGGCAGCCTCCTCTTGCCGATGGTACCGGTGGCTGCCCGTAGAGATGCCTAGATCGCCAGAAAATTTGAGAAACCCGGTGAGCTTCTTGTTTGCGATCGCCAGATTTCGGCGAGGAATCGACAGGTTCACCACCCGAGAAAGGTTGTCCAGATCCTCCTCCATCTTTCCCCTCTGATCTTTGGCCGTGAAACCCCAGGAGTCACCAGAAAACCCGAAGAACCGGCAAGCCCGTCGTTCCTCCTGTCGCCGGATCCCGACGGTTTCAGGTTGCGGGGTTGGTCCTTTACCCCTCTTTGGGACCCCCTGAGCTCGATTCTGGCCTCCTCTCATCCCAAATCCCGTTCATTTGAGCGATACGATGAGGGGTGCTCGGCCGTGACTTTCTGGCCATTTTTCGGCCACCACCGGCGGCAATCTGGCAAGGTAAGTTCACCTTTGATTCCTACACTCGTCAAGCTTCGTTTTGATATATAATTTGCATATTATAATTAAGTATTTGGAATTTACTAAATTGGAGCTATTTGTGATAACTGTTAAAGTAGGAATTATTGGGTGAATTTATGGTTAATATGTGAAGCTTGAGTTTAGGCTAAAGGATTATTGTAAGATGATAGCAAGTATGAATTGTGGGTTGGAATGGTTTTTGAGGAATGTAATGACTATAAGTGATTATGTGTATATGTGAGTGAGTATATATATATGTATGAAATGTGTATAGCTTTGTAACGATTGTTTGTTATGAGGGTGGAATGAATTTCAGTACTTCTGATGCGTGTTAGTGAAAATGTATTATGATTGTGATATATATATATAGATATATATATATATATATAAATATATATGTATGTATATATACTGAAAGGGTAGATAAATTGTGATGTGTGGATGGATTTAATATGTTGGTGCTGAATTGGTGAGTTATGATATAAATATGTATGTATTCATGTTTTGGTGATTTTCTTTGAGTGGTAATGTGAATAACTGATTTGTAGGTGAGATTGGAATTGTTTGTGGATTTTGATTTGAATGGAATTATGGTTTAATGCTATGTCTGGAAATGTGGATGGTGATGGTGATAGTGATGGTGATGATGTTAATGAAAACCTCGGTCATATGAAAACCTTTTACACGATTCCTAGAGACCAAGGATCGTGATGTTTGCACCTCATTCCCACCACGATGCCTTGGGGAGAAGGATCTTGATGACTGGTTACCCCTCTGTGTGATTTTAATTCGTTAAATTGTTAATGGAAAATGTTTGATATGTATTTATTATTTTGTTATTTTTCTCTAAAAAAAATACATGCATATTTCAGTTATTGAGATAAAAATATATGGTTGTGAATATGATCATTTTCTTGTGTGCGCATAAATGCACGATATAATTATATGGTGGATGACTGCTTGGCGATGGGATATGCCGCCAAGCTATGGTTAAGCTTCTTGTTGATTTGTAGAGCATGTTCTGGTTTATTGATGTATTTGAAAATGGGTTAGAATATATATATATATATATATATATATTCGTCAAGTTGACTTCTGAATAGCAACTGTATCGGAAGTGGCATATTTGGTGTAAATATGCTTTAAGAACTACAAGTAGCTTGATCCCTATTAAAAAGGGTATGTAGGCAGCTTAGTTTTATACTGAGTTCAGCTACGTTTTATTTAAACAATATATTTGTTTGATTGGGAAATGTGTGCTGGTAGAATGGATATCGTGTAGGTATGCTTTTCCTTGCAGGAAATGTAATTTTTGTATTTGGGGAATGTTGTATAAACAGACGAAATGCTGCCGAAATTTTTAATGGCTCAATAGAAATAATTAGAAATATTAAGTCATGCAGGCAGGATCCAGGTGGGTTGGGTCCTGTCATAAACCTCTCCAAAAACTCTCCTATAAATAGATACAACCTTGAAAAGTGAAAAACACAATTCCTTACACTAGTTACAGCTCTCGCGGCTACAACAGCCTTGTTCCCTCCATGTAAAGCAATGCAACTACTTGCTATATAAATATATATGATGCAAAATCTGAAATGAAAAGTGTCGAATGTTGAATACTTTAACATTTACAAAGAAACAAGAATCTCATTTTCTTTTCATCTTCTTCTTCCTCACTTTTACCAAAAACCAAAGAAAAAAACCCAATACCATAACAACAGAAAGTCAAGGAGCTAATAACATTTCTCCTTGAATACATTCAACCAACATCAAAATTCCCAAAAATTAGATAACGCCTAACACCTATCTAAGGAGAGGCAAATGCAGTTTTTTGTTGTTAATGATCATCTTCAATTTGCATTCTTTAGAATGCAAAATCCATAGCATCAAACTTGTTAATCCAAAGTCCAGATCCATTTTTTTAGTAGTGCTCTCTATGGAAATAAGCTGTAATATCAGTTGCTGAGATTTAAACCAAGCATTCCCTAACTACCAAAGCAATAAAAATAATGCAAATAACAAGAATACACAATATTTATCGTGGTACACCCTCAGTATGAGAGCTACGTACACTTTGTTGTTGTGGGTTTTCATTATAATAAAAAAAAAAAAGAAAAGAATAGTGCAATGGAAGTCATACAACTTTTTAGAGGTGTATGAGATAATTTTATTACTTTCGTACATATCAAAATAAAATAGTATATCTAAACTATCTTAATTATATAATAGTACTGTGGTACAGTCAAACTGAAATTGTGCGTTTCCAATTCAGATCTTACGGAGTTTTAATTATAGAATATTATTTTTACCATACATAATAATATCACTATAATATCTATTTATAGCATTTTATGCTACTGAAACTTTAAATTTAGCCTATAAACAAAGGCCTTTAACCATCATATTGGAGGCGATATTATTTATTTAACATGCACTTTTTTTACTCTCTCTGATTTTCACTGTAAGTTAAATTTTCCTCTTCAAACTTGACTGTCGAAGGATCTTTGGCCCGCGCCTCAAAAAGCTTTCTGACGATATTTTCTATTTTGTAAGCTCTCATTTTTTTTTTTTTTTGGGTGAAAGAGGGTGCGCAATTCTTTGATCGTTAATTTTCTTCATCAACAAGAGGTTGAGCACATCCAAAATAGTTTCTATTCTCTTCCCTCAATGTACTGCTGGTTGAATACTAAGGTACTACGCATGGGAATACATACATAACAATTAATAAGTATTTTTTAATATAAAAAATATATTAATTAGAAGATATAGAGAGTAATTGCCACTTTTCATGGGGACCTCTGACTCATTGAGGACTTTTTTCTTCAATAGTTGAGAGTAATTGCAATAGTTATCAAAAAAAGAAAAATTAAAGAGCGAGAGTAATTGCAATGAAAGCTATGTATAGTTTTTCAAATAATATTATAAACCATAAGCGCAAGACCAGAAGCAGAGTTCAAGTGACTTCTTTCTAAATTCAGAAACTTCAAACGTCATATTGATTTTTTTTTGGTAAATGCATTATAAAAGATTGATATTCACACTAATCAGCATGCTAAGGTAAATATGATAGCATTGTCACACCATTAAGATATTGCTTACTTCATAACATAGATAGCTAGCTACCAAAGGCATATCTAGCTATCTCAAACGAATCAAATTTCAACTAAAATTCCTTCATACATTTTCAGTTTGTCTTCATTTTTTCTTTTACTATAATGAAATGTGGAATACACGGTCTAGTGTATCATGGATGCAGGAAATATTTATGAAGATGGTTGGCAAAACTTAGTTTTCATAATTTCAATTTTGTTGTCATGATAATTTTGAAATGAAGCTACACTTTATATAATTTCAAATTTTAAATTCTTGAATTTGAATATCATAGGAGGTATGTGTCGATTTTTAGATAATATAAGGTTTGGAAGAAAGATATATATATATATATATATATATATATATATATATAACTACTAACTGTTATTTAGATAATATGGCATTAGCTAAAAAAAGAAAAATAGATAATATGGTCCAATGAACTATTCATAATTGATCATGACTAAAAAAAAAATTGTATGACGTGCATACTTTACTTCGTTTTTTTAGATATATATATATATATATATATTAAATTCACTTCATAATAGCTCAAGTTTTTAGAATCAATAGTAATCTAAAATAATATCAAATAAACTTTTACGTTCAAGTAATACCACCACCTAATTAAAATAAATTAGCACTTATAAAGACCAAAATAATCTACAAGTGAGAAAAAATGTTAAACATATCTAGATATATATACATATTAAATTTACTATCTACCGGATTAAATATTTAGAATAAATAATAATCTAAAAAATCATATGCTTTACTTTGATGTTACACTAAGTTATTATGTTTTTTTTTTTTTTTTTGCTAGTTAAAATATGATGGGATGCAATTTATATATATTTTATGTATCTTAATACTATATTTGAGCATGTTTTATTCACTTAAAATGGATTAATTTATATTTTTCTAGGTTTTAGGTGGATTTGAGCATAAAAAGATTAAAAATGAATAAACAGGGGCAAAATCGTAATTAAACAAAACAATGAAAAAAGCAGTGGCAAAACCGTAATTAAGCGGACATTGGGAGCAAGGCAGTGTAGCCCATGTGCATTGCTTAGGGGCCTGGACAGGTGCCTGGTTGGGCGTGAATTTGATCGTTTTTGTGCGATTTTATCAGTTTTAGCCCTAAATTTTAGTATAAATATGTTTTATTATTGTTGTAAAGGGGAAGCTGACTTTTAGAAGAATTTTAGCATTAAAATTAGATTTTTCTCTCAAGTTTGTGCTTCTAAACTATTTTTTTAGGTAGGAATAATTCTAAACTAGTTATGCAATTGTGAGACTTAGTTTTATTTCAATCCAATTTAATCATTCAGTTTATGTTCTTCTATGTTTGTTATTTATATTTTCAATTTCACATGATTATAATTTGGTACCGTTATTTTTTTGTGAGATTGGATTATTGCTATATTGAATTCTCAATCGTATTAGGTTTTTAATAACCAGTAGCAAATAGACTTTAATGGTTATAATCTCAATTTCTGTTAATTGTATATGAAAAACATAAACTATATTAAAACTTTGCAACGTTTGTAGAGTTTGTCTTTATTTGGCTTTTCTTTTGCTCTTAATTATTTTTTAAGATAATTTCAGGTCACATTGACTCTAAATTTAATTTCAAAATTTATAATTAATTCATGATCATATCTGGATTAGTTTATTTTAGTGAGAAATATAGAATAATTAGGCCGTGCCAATTATTTATGCCAAACTGAATGAAGAATTGAAATTTTTATGTCTATGATCAATTGTTTACTAGCCGTATGAATTATTCTGATCCCAATAATTTCTCTCATTGATTTATTTTCAATATTTACTAGTTTTAATTTAATGGAGATTATTTTGCAAATAATCAANCACCAACTCTCACCTCCCCCCCTCCCTTTTATATTTTAAATTCAATATTTTACTATGATAAAATTTAAATTAGAATTCAACACAGTCCCTGTAAATTCGACCTAGACTTGCCACTACTATAGTTCTAGTAGATTTAGTATTATAATTTTGGCGCCTTTGCCGGGGACTGTGCTCTGATTTTTCTTCCTAACTTCTATTTTAATTTCTTCTTTTTTTTTTTTTTTTACAGGCTCATGACTAGATTATCATAATATCGAACAAAAATTGAAAAAAATTATGTTCATGAAGGAGCCTTGACCTTCGAATTCAATGGAGAAGTGAAAAGAAAAAAAAAAAAAAAAAAAACTCAATCACACTAGTAGTTTGGTTTGTCCCTGTGCATGATGTGGACTTCGCTTTTTCAGGGGAATATTACTTTTCTCTTTCATATATTTTATTTATTTTATGCATATTGGAGACAATGTGATTCAAGTTGGGATAATTTATGGTTATTTAGTTTATCTGTTATTTTGTTAAATTAGTTATTTTGTTTTATTCATATTTTGTTTTGTGTTTTAGTTTACTTTTTATTTGTGTTCCTAGGCTAAGATTAGTAAATAAATGTCTTTGTTTAATTTTTGATGTTTCTCATTGCTTTAAATTATGAAAGTATCAATATTATAGATGGGTATTTAGATAAAATGAAGTACATAGCATGATTTGTTAAGTGAGTTTAGCAATTTGAAGTCTGATTTGGTAACCATTTTTGCATTGGGTAAAATGAAAGCTAGTCTTGGTAAATTTAAGCTTAAGTAAGCTTTTGAGCCTTAAATTTGAATTAATTGCTTCCTTTAACCAGAAACATGCTTATTGAGATTAAATTGCTGTATTTTTTTGCATTAAAATGATGAAGGCATTTTTATTTTATTTTAGCCATTTAGCCTAAAAAGCCGACCCTTATGTTTATCATTGTTTAACCCCTTTGAGCTTTTACGATCATTTTCTTTGTTCTTTAGCCTACATTACAAGCCTTGGACTTGATTTTTAACTATTTTTTCATATCCTTAGTCTAATTGAGAATTTGGAATGTGTGATAGTGAGTTTTGTTGGTCGTTTGAAGCAAAGAGATTGTTCTAATTAAGTGTGGGGGTGACCATTTTTATGATGCTTGGTATGAGTAGATGGTATAAAGTGGTTGAAAAAAAATCTTTGAAATTCTCATGTTTTGGTTTGTTTGTTGAAAAAAACAAAAAACAAAAAAAGAAACAAAAACAGTAGTAGAAAGAATATTTGAAAGAAAAAAAAAAGTTAAAATTTTTTGTTTTTGTATCAAAGCATGAGAATTGGGTTATATGTGATAAGTTTAGAGGAGAAAGAGAATAATTTGAAATTGTTAATGGGTATTTGTGAAATAATATATTGAATGCTCTGTTGGATTTTGGATGTTAACCATTGTTTTTCTTATGATTTTTCTTTTCTACCTTAACTTTACCTAAGTCACCTTACAACCTTTTAAAAGACTTTCGGATTTTTGCTTAAATGTATGCTAGGTGGTGGAGATTAGATTGATAAGCAAGCTTATAATAGATCAAATTCTTGCATTGAATTTGAGAAAATATTTTCAACATTTTAAACGCTTGAGTGATTAGAGAGAATTATGTTATATGTTTGCCAAGATAGTTTGAATTGAGCTTAATTGAGATGGTTGCTAGTAAGACTGAAAGATTGTTGGATTCATGTGGCTATGATGTGCTAGTTGTTGAATTTTTAGATGTGTCTCTGTCTATAATATTTTGTTACTTGATTGATTTAGTATTTTTTTTTAAATATAATGTTTTATGATTTGTCAGGAACGTGCAAAAATTAAGTGTGGGGGTATTTGATAGGATGCAATTTATATATATTTTATGTACCTTAATACTTGATTTAAGCATGTTTTATTCACTTAAAATCGATTAATTTATATTTTTCTATATTTTAGGTGGATTTGAGCATAAAAAGATGAAAAATGAAGAAATATAGGCAATTAAACAGTAAAAATGATGAAGCAGTGGTAAAACTGTAATTAAGCAATCATAGGAAGCAAGGCAATATAGCCCAGGTGCATTGCCCAGGCGCCTAGTTGGGCTTGAATTTGGTCATTTTTATGCAATTTTATCAGTTTTAGCCATAGATTATAGTATAAATATGTTTTATTACTGTTATAAAGGAGATAGCCGACTTTTAGAAAAATTTTAGCATTAGAATTGAATTTTTCTCTTAAGTTTGTGCTTCTAAACTTCTTTTCTTGAGTAGAAATAATTATAAACTAGTTATGCAATTGTGAGACTTATTTTTATTTCAATCCAATTTAATTATTCAGTTTATGTTCTTTTATATTTGTTGTTTATATTTTCAATTTCTCATGATTATAATTTGGTACTGTTATTTTTATATGAGATTAGATTATTGCTAAATTAAATTATCAATCGTATTGGGTCTTTAATAATTAGTAACAAATAGATTTAAATGGTTATGATCTCAGTTTCTGTTAATTGTCTATGAAAAAAATAAATTAGATTAAACATTTGCAACGTTTGTAGAGTTTGTCTTTATTTGATTTTTCTCTTGTTCTTGATTATTTTCTGATATAATTTCAGTTCACGTTGATTCTAGATTTAATTTTAGAAATTATAACTAATTAATGATTGTATCTGGATTAGTTTATTTTAGTGAAAAATATAGAATAATTAGTCCGTATCAATTATTTATGCCAAACTGAATGAAAATTGGAATTCTTATGTCTATGATCAATTGTTTACTAGTCTTATAAATTATTCTGATGCCAAAAGATTCTCTTATTGATTTCTTTTCAGTATTTATTAGTTTTTGTTTGATTTATATTATTTTGCAAGCAATCCAAAACTTTTCATTTTTATATTTTTAGTACAGTATTGTACTATGATAGAATTTAAATTAGAATTCAACACAGTTTTTGTAGATTGATCTGGACTTACCACTACTAATTATGATAACTTTAGTATTATAATTTTGATGTTTACTACATGCATCATGCATCAAAATACTATTATAAAAAGCAATAGGGCATATTGAGACCGAGTTTCACCTTAAAATAGTCGAAGAAGCAGCCAAGCTGGAAGGTTTAGCTTTAATGTCAGTGTCAATGTTTATCAATTTTATATGCATATATCGTTTTAAGGGAAAAATTTATGGAATTTAATTATTTGTTTACTAGGAGCAAAAAAAAAAAATTAAGTCTATTGTTTACTTATTATGATTAAAACCTCTACTAAAATTAATCCTAAACCCCTCTCGATAATAATCTGCCTAATTAATTTCCCCGATTAACTACTTTTTGAATTTTTATTTTTATTTTTGACAAGCTACTTTTTGAACCTGAATAGCCAAAATTGACTTTTTTTCAAAAGCCTACAAAGCCTAAAATAATTGTATAACAATCATTATAAGTGCCTACCGCATTTTAAAAATATTATTGAATGTATTTTAATATTTTTTAAAATTAAATTTGTTTATATATAAATTTTTATAATTAATTTGTATAATTTATACATTTTAAATTGAAAAAAATTATATTTTTGTCCAATTTAGTTAAAATTAACAAATTCTGTGAACTTAAAAGTTACATGCATAACACGTGATCTTCAAAATTGATTTTTTTATTGTACCAAAAATTAAAAAATATGAAAAAAAAATTTTAAAATTCATTTATGGTTTTTTTTTTCACTTTTTTAATTTTTTTTAGTTTTTAGTACAATTAAAAATAAAAAAATCAATTTTGAAAGTAGCTTGTTATGTACGTGACTTTTAAGTTGACGGAATTTATCAATTTTAAGTAAATATTGGATTTAAATTGGACAAAAGTGTTATTTTTTTTAATTTAGAATATATCAATTACACAAATTAATTGTATAGACTTCTATATGAACAAATTAAAAAGGGAGGGTCGAACTAGATGAATGTACTTTAATCGTTATAAGACAATTATTGTTTTGTGTATGTTTCGAAGAATGATACTAGAATCCGACTAAATCTAAGGTACTAAAGTGCATTTAGACTTTAGAAATGTAAAGCTCTTTCTAAAAAGCTAAAAACAATTTTTAAAGTTTAAAAGCCGCTTTTAAAATTTTTTGGTAATTTTTTAAAAAATGCTAATGACTTTTACAAGCATTTTTAATCAAATCAGTGTCGAGAAATTTCTTTATGAAATACTTTTAAAACAGTAGAAGAGAAGCATAAACAGAAATAAAAACTATGTCAAACAAAATTTAAACCAGTACATAAAAAAGAAATTGCATCAATAGTTTTACTATTGAGCCATATCATACTCAGTTATGACATGTTGTGTAAATCCAACAAATTTACATACAAAATATATTAAGGCACAGTATCAAAAGAGAGCATAATTTTACAAAATATTGATTTAGTGTCCAATTATAAATGTTCTATTTTCTTTTTGTTCAAGTAATTATAAATGTTCTATTGTACCACATTACGGCTACAACAGTTGGTATATATTTTTTCCCACCATACGATTACCCTTTCTTTTGAGATTACGACCTTCCAAAATAATTCTTAATAATAAAAACATTTGCCAACTGAATATGCTTGTAAGTTTATTACTTTCCCAAATAAAAAATAAATAAAAGAAAAAGAGCAGCAGCTATATAAAAGGAATATACAAAATATGAAAAACAAATTAAGTGCTTGCTTCGTTTTGGTGTTGGTTTTTCATTTTGTCTATTATAAAAAATATTCAACTTTTATTGTGTATAATTGTTTTATGCTTTGAAATGATTGATAAACTTCTCGCCTAACTATAAGATTTTATAAAGTAGCTACGAGATTAAAGAAAAATAATAATACCATCAGAATAAAAATGCCTGTAAAATAAGGCTCATTATAATTTTTTTATTTTTTTTTCTTTTCTGTCATTATAAATGATATTCAATTATCATTGATGTATACTTTATCTTTATCTATCAAATGAAAAACAAAAACAAAAAACCAAAACCATAAACAAGGAAAGTGATCAAGAAAAACAAAAGAGATATTCAAGAAAGTGTTTTATTATTATTTTTTTCTCTTATTAAGTACAGAAATATATCAGCTTCAGAACCAGCATTATAGCCCAAAATTAAATGTGGGTCTAAAACATTTTTATGAATCAATAATATGGGGTAGTTAAAAATGAAAACATTTTTTGGAACTGTGTCGTCTACAGAAAGAAGGCCCCAAAATGTGGTGACAAAAATTGAGAGTGCAAATTAAACTCATAAACCAGAAACAGAAGCAGAAGTAATTGCAGGTGGGGTTTGAGCAACAAACTCATCAACATCTGTCCAATTTGATTCTCCCCAGTGCTTCAACATCTTCTTCCAATTGCATACTTTGTCTATACATTTCTTCAACCTGCCATCTTGGATTCTAATCCTCCAATGTCCATCGGTGTAGCTATCTTTCTCAGCTTGACTTCTATCCCATTCCAACTGTGCCTTTTGCTTTGATCTCAAAAGGCAAAACTCCTGAAGCCTCTCAGGCATTGCATCATGAACTTTCCACCATTTTTTATGAGCAACATCACTAGCAAATTCTTGCATAAAATCGATATTCCAATTGCAATCGTAATCCCTGTAACACAACCATGGCTTCAAACCCAGATAGTGCAGAACATACAACACTGGAGGCTCAGCACCAAAGAGTCTAGTCTTCATCTCTTTCACCTCTTCATCATCGCCAATCCAGAAGTTCTTCAAGAAATTCATGTGTTTCGGAATCCTATGCCACCATGTGAAGATCTCATTCAAATATCCTTGATCTCCACCATTATAGGACTCTATCTCATTGATATGTTTCATCAATAGCTGGAATGTGCAATTTGAAGGCTCAATAACCATCACACCAGAGTTGAAAAGTGTACCATTGTTTCCTGTTGCTGAGATTTCTGGCATCCCAAATAAGAAATCGATGTTTCTCAGTATAAGCAGATCAGAGTCGATGAATATGATCTTGTCGTAGTCTGTCAGCTGCCACAGCCGGAACTTGCTGTAGTTCCATTCATTGTATGCATCTTTCTCAGCCTTTGGATTCCTGATCCTTTGGATTGTTTTGATCTTCCAACCGGCTGCTTCGAGTCCACTCCTGTGATACTCACTGATTGTCTCATCAACTAGTATCACAAGGTCTCTAGTTGATCCCGACATTCGAATACTTTGAGCAGCAGCAATCGCTCCACAAACATAAACATGTGCTGAATGCAGAATAGTTGCATACGCCTCTCGACCAACATTTCCCGAATAAACCACCTCTGTTTGTAACATATGGTTGTATTAGATCGTTTTTGTTAAGTTACTTGTTGACATAGCTTTATATACATAATAAATCCACATCTTAACAATTTAAGCTTTTGAAATCAGTAGTAATTTAATACGGCATTAGAGCCCAAAATCCTATACACCTAGGAAGTCACATCACTACCTATTTAGAAAGCATTAAAACTTGTAAAGACGAGAATGACCTACAAGTGAGGAGGAATGTTGACATAGCTTGATATACAAGTAAGGAGGATTAGAACTCACCTTTTCCTCCAAGTGGAAGCGCAAGTTCACAGGAACCAACCGGGAGCTGAAGTTTCTCTCTGACAACATTCAAGTTTGGCTTGTATAACCAAGCATTTCCCTCGTGAACAATGAGCTCTTTGCAGGTGAAAAGATTGGGCATCGGAAAGCAGTTTGTGACAAAAAGCAAATGAACAGGGTAGTAAGCTTTCGAAGAGGCTGCAAGCCTCGCTGCTTCGAGCTGCAAGTGTAATCTAGCAACATCTCTTGACCAATTCCCTTCGTTTCGACAAGGAAGCTTCACAGCTATGAGATCCATTCGTCTTCCCGGGGCATTGAGCTTTGGTAGAGATGGACAAGTAGGAACCTCCTCTTCTTCTAGCTCGTCTATCCATTCCGGATACAGGGAATCCCAAGTTACATTTGTTGCAGCATGGTCTAGATGCAGAACAATATGTGCTTCAGCATCAGAAATAAGCTGCTTCCACTTGTCAATCTCACTCCTATTGAAGTTCAATAGTCCAATTCCTTGATTTTCTTTCTTCAAAGAAACTTTATTTATAGCTTTTATGATGTCCTTCCATTCAATGTCTATGTGTGATACATATCTTGGATCCGGACCACCCCAAATCCACCTGTTGACAAAATTTCCCCTGAAACCAAACGAGTTTTTTTATATCACTGGAACTATTTCTTGTACTTGCTAGATTTTAGGGAAGAACGCAGAAAAACATACCGAGAAACAGATTGTGATGGATTGCTGTTGCTGTAAACCTCTGGAGCGTATATGAGAGTTACAAAAGTGCCAGAAATGATAATAAGTAGAACAAGTCTTAGCAAAGGAAATCTGCATTTTGAACTTCTATCTTGGATAGATAGGTGGAAAGGCTTCTCTGAATCTTTAGCTCTGCTCCTTTGTAATCTTCTTCTATATATGTCATCACTGTTAAATTTAAGCAGATATTCAAGATCAGAGTAATAGGTAAAGAAGAAAAATAAATAACAGTAGTGGACAAATTTCTTGAGGTAAAATTAGAGGCCAAGGATTGGAATTGACTGTCATAATAATTGCTACTATTGAGTTTAGTTCATCAAACTTTTTTGCAAATTATTAATAGAACCCTACATATATCTTCAATTCCACAGCCCATTATTTCAGTTTCTCATTCTTTTGAACCCCATCAGAACCAAAAAAAAAAAGGAATAAAGAAAACAGAAACAACCAAATGTGTGTTAACAAGGAATAATAATGGGTCAAAATCAGCAAAGAGAATTCAAGAGTTATAGATGGAAGAGGTCCCACTTGAAGATTAGCAAACAAGTTACAATCTGACTGGTTAATTTGGATCTGAGTTTTCAATGATGAATCATGATGAAGAAAAAGTGAGATCATTTATGATATGATGATGATAAAAGACTTACATGGATAAACGAGGGGAAGTGCCCATAACTCCTCTCATATTGATTTGTTAGCAACAACAAAATTCAGCATCTGATCTACATAGATACATGAATAACAAGCTTATGTTATTTGAGAAATCAGAACATACCAAATCATAACCATTTCCAGGCTAAAGAAAAAGAAGATGTGATATATATATATTGTTCAAAAAGAATACAAAAAGTTGAAAACTATGCAAACTAAGATGGGCTTTTCTCAATTAGGATGCAGGACTGAAAATGAAAAAGATGTGGTTCTGGTTTTAAGATGTGGTTTTAGTGTAAGCTAATTAATGATCAACAACTTAGTGATAGAAATGAAAATATAGAGAGACAAATACATATTATGTATATATACATATAGAATAAGAAAATTACTGAAAATTATGAAATCTAAGCGTGAAAAAAATAAAAAAACTGATTCAACCATTGAAACATGCAGAGAGAGAGAGGTGGAACCTGTAAAATCTGGAGCTTTGGTTGCGGGATGAGGATGAGGATGGTGAAGGTAAGCAAGTTGAGATGAGAGTAAGACATGCAAGAGTGTCAATATAGAGAGAGAGTAACGTCTATTTGAATTTTTCTTTAATTTTATTTTCTCATTTTAGTTCTAGTTTGTCACCAACATTTCTCTTTAATTATTTCTTTTTTTATTTGGTTTTCTTCTATTCATTTATTTCCAATTATTAATTTCTTCTTCTCTTTTTTCAAGGCTTCTCGAAAGTTAGATTAGGTGATGTAAAGTCATGACATTAGAGTAGTTTGCATAGAAGTGCTTTTAAATCTTGGTCAGATCTTAATGATTAAACATTTAGTGTTATAAAAAGAACAAAATTATAAAAATTAAAAAAACAAATTAAAACAAAACTAACGTAGAGTTTATATAAAGGCAATCAAATCAAATGAACTACTTCCGTTGCAATCCAAAAGTAAATAAACAAATAAACTCACTTATTTTTTTGGACTGTTCCTAGAAAGAACGTTATTAAAAAAATGCTTGTCAATCATTTTAGCCAGAAATGTTTGTTTTCAATATATCTAGAAAAGAAAAGGACAAAGCCTAAGTTTTTCCAGCTTTCTAGGGATCTATATGTATAATTATCATAAAAGTAAAAAGCAAGGACATAAATATTTAAAAACTCAAAATAATTAATACGTTTTTACTTTGATATTGTGGACAATGATTAATGTCAAAATGTACTTGGCTTTGCCAGAAGAAAAATTGATTTTTTTGGGTTTGGAAAGAATCCACCTTTCATGTCCTTTTTTATTATAATCTTGACTCTAAAGCATAGCTCTCAATTATTGGGAAAAACAACTTAAAATACATGTTTTGACTATTCCAGATTTTAGTTAACTGTATACTTTCTGATCAGTGGATTAAAATTTGACATGTTTTTATAGTTCAAAATAAATTTCTTCCCAAAATGATTGACCACTTCAAGATAAGAAAACATTAACAGAATGATCTATTCAATTCTTCCTTCTCTCTTTTATGCAATGCAACTCTAAAAAAAAAAGTGTAGTGAATTCTTTTTATTGGCATTTGATTTTTTGATTGGAAAAAATAAATTGTCAAAATTATGAAAGTTGTTGCTAGATTAGGTTATTGAAAGCAAAATACAGGTTTAATGGATAAAAATGGGTTTGGATTAACAGTGAAGGTGTCTAATGTCATAGTCCCATCTCACTTACAAATTAGGGAAACTAATGATTCTTCTTAATTTGTTGTTTGAAATTGTTCCAGAAGGAAAGTTGACTGCTGATCCAATTAATTGATATAGTTTGTTTTTCAATTTACTATTACTATGTTCTTTTTCTTTTTCATTTTTTATAATAAAAAAAAAGTATTGAAATTTAAAATCACGTATGATTGTCCAAAGAATAGTATAGCTTTATCACTAAAATGTCCACGAAAAATTTTTAACCCTAACCATGCTAAGCTTGCATGATCTGCCTTGTTATGCTTACCCATATTAGTGATTATTATTATTATTGTTGTTGTTATTATTATTATTATTATTATTATTATTATTATTACTATTATGGAAACTCTCTCTCTCTCTCTCATTTTTTTCATTTTAGTACTGGTGTAGTGAATGTTGGGGAAAATTAATTAGGTGTTATCCTTTTCATTTTGACCAAATGTTTTCTTGGTTTATAATGCATAATGTGTAGGAAATAGTGAACAACTAAAAAAATACAATAGGTACACTTTTGTTTTCTGGCTTCTTAGTTTATTCGCGTTTACTGCTGAAAAAGAATTTCCAAGAAAGAGAAAATATCAAGGATAAAATGTTGGTTTCCAAGAATTAAATTATAGTCTAGAGACACCTGATTCACTGCCACAGAGAATTTTCAAAAATATAATTTTATTTTTTCATCCATCCTTATTTTTCGTCCTAAATAAGTAATATCAATTAGGATGTTAATCATTTTGGTTTAGGGGACTTTTCAAACACTATTTCACCAAACATAAGGCATTAACAACAACAAAAATCAGTCAAATCCTCCATAAGAAGTTTAACTAAAAGCAAAGATTACCAAATTTCTATAAACACATTATCAATTCCCCAAATCCAGACGCCTAAGAGACAATTATTATGATATATAATCATGACAATTAAACAAGTGTTTTTTTTTTTTTAGCTTAAAAGTAATCATGAACAAGATATTGATAAAATTGAAGCAACACTAAGCCATTTGATAACTACACAAATAAATTGGCCTATATGTGTTAAAAGGGTTGGGAAGCACATATTTTTCTATGATGGAAACCTTGCACCCATCGCTACGTATCTCTGTGTTACTCAACCTCTCTCCCATGCATTTTGTGTATAGTACAATATACTTCTTATATATAGATTTATATTATATATATATATATAGCTGACAGTATATTGAGAAAAATAGTTCAGATTTAAGCTATCAAAAAATGGAAAAAAATATAATACAAACAAAAAGAAAAACAAAAATAGCAAGCTGGGAATATAGGGACTTGAAACTGCATTTATTGTATTATAAGCAAAGCAACCGAAAGGCAAAGGCCAAAATGACTAGGTTTCGTATCAAACAAAGAATATGTGTCAATGTGTCATTGTTCATGAGGAGGAAGCCAATGATGCGTCCTTGCCCAATTTACTTTATTTTTATTTTAATAATAAGATGGATGTATTTTGGAGTTTTTGTTCCATTAATTTGTTTGATGTGGGTTTTCGACCATTTCTTTTTTATAAGAGTTTCTTAGTTTTTGTAGCTTCTTAAATGATAGTTGATTAGTTGTTTTGAAGGGCCCCATAGGATCTATAAATGGACTCAGCGGAAATAAATAAATAGATAAATAAATAAAACTTGTCCTACATAGCTGGACGTAGTTGGAAAAGTTGGTGAGGATGGAGCCATTGAGAAGGGACATCGCCAAATGCTTGAGTTAAATAGTTTTCATGTGGGCGATTTTTAATTTTTTTTTTCAGTTACAATTTGGTACATTTTAATCTGGGAAATTTGTACTTTATAATTTCAAATTTAAACATTGCAATTTAGGCTTTTAAGTTTCAAGTTATTGTATTTGTTTCAATTTAATTTTTTTATTAATGGCGATCGTTAATATTAAAATTCTAATTTAGTAGTCTATTTGAGAGAAAAAAAAAAAAAAGTTATTGAGGATCTCAATATTTGGGCAAAAAGACCAAAGTTCAAATTTTTTCATCGTCTAGGTCAGAAGCTTAATCTATCATGCAGAATTAAGCATAATAACGATATATAAACTGGCAGATTGGTCAATACAGGTGAATCCACCATTCAAAATTACAAAGAATATATCAACTTTTACTCTTCCAACCTTTTTTTCATAAAAAAAAAAAAAAAAAAAAAAAAAAAAAAAAAAAAAAAAAAAAAAAAAAAAAAAAAAAAAAAAAAAAAAAAAAAAGAAGAAGAAGAAGAAGAAGAAGAAGAATTTCAGTACGTAGAACAAATTTACATTCATGTGTGGGATCTATTAGTTTGTGGATGTAAAAGCATGTATACATAGTCAGCAAAAAAAAAAAAAAAGTGTATATACATGTTCCACCTTAATATTTCTCTTACTTGGGATATGGATGAAAATATCGGTATCGACGAAAATATCGAAGGTTCAAAATATGAAAATATCAACAAAATATCGATATCGATAAAAAAAACGAAAGAAATGATGGAAATTTATAGAAAAATATATAAATTTTTTATGAAACTTCAGGATATACTTATTTATTAGATACTTTATCAATTTAATTATAAAAATTGAAAAAATATTGAGTGGAAATCATATTTATCATAATTAAGAGATTTATAGTACTCGCTAATAAGAATAGAAATATTATTAATTAAGTAATGAATTATTCATTAATCAGAATAATAATACAAGTACATGATTACTTAAATATAAATCAATACCACATAGAATTTCTTGGTGGTTGAAAATTTTCATTCTCTTCCTCATCCTTATTTCTAGTTGTGTATTGAGAGAAATATTGATCAAAAGGCACATTTCCTTGATAATTTTGCATGTAATTGTTAACATGCCAACCATATGGATAAAAATTTCATGTGATTGTCTTTGCTGATAGTAATGATATGAATATGACGTTGATTGGCTATGTTCACAACTACTAGCCCCTGATGGTTGAGTTTGAGAATGTATCCATGAGTTATTAGTTGATGACATTCCATAATCATCCATGAAATAAGGGTTATAGTTACTTTCAATCCTCATTGATCCAAAATTTGTAGAAAAAGATTCTTCTTCTTGTTGTGATATTCTCATTGTACCCATTTCTTTGTGCGTATAATCTTTTCCTATAGTACCAATTCCTAACCCACCTTCTCTACTTCCATGATCTTCATCTTGAGTTGCATGAGTGTAATATTCTTCACTAGTGAATGGACTCATTGGTAAGTCTCTTTCGTAACCATTTCTAACTTCACCAGTGCATCTATTGATATCGCCACTTGAGCTAGAGTCGCTATCAATAGTTGGAAATTTTGAACCTGTACTTTTGGAAGGGGCCGAAGCACTAGGAGCTCTAGTTGGCTGTCTCATAAGGTTTTCAAAAGCATCAGCACTACTAGAGCCTACTTCTTCAGCAATTACTCTTTAAACATTTATACCTTCTTCTTCAGCTTGTCGAGCAATTTTTGGGTCAGGGTTCCCTTCATTATCATCTAAATGCACTGGTTTAATCCATTGATATACTTGGTTAGAGGAATTCTTAACTTAAAATATATTATCAATAAATAATTATAATTTAAAAAATACTCAAATATTTATAAAAATATATCATATTTTAAAATTTAAACAATCTAACTTTCCAAGGAAATTTCAGAAATTTTCACAAAAATATCTATGGAAATTATGCAAATTTTGACCAGTTTGTAAAGCAATTATCATAGAAATTTCGACGAAAATATCGCAGAAATATAGAAAATTTTGACAGAAATTATGGAAATTTTGACTTTTTTTATATGAAATTAATATCGGGAACATAAAAAAAAAAAAAACAATATTTCGGTGAAATTTCGCTGAAAATATCGATTTTTTCATCTATGCTTGGGATAACTCATGTGGTAGTGACAGTGGTAATCATTTGGATTCCAACGAACCAGAAATAAAATATTTTTCTCGAATTTCTCAAATTAAATTGAAGTTGGGTCCAACTTATTGCTATTTAGGCTGTTCAGTTTTAAGATTTGCATACTATTGAATTTAGACTTATATATGTTAAATACTGTTTGCTAAAAAAATTGATTATACCAAAATGCAAAATATTGAAACTTAAACTCTAAATTGTAAACGTTTTAATATTGTCGATGTTTATATGTGCTATACGAGACTTTGGGATGATATGGTTAAAATTGACAAATTTAATGAAATATAATAAATGAGAGTCATCTAACGTCTATAACTGAATCGTGAAATTTGTTAGGTTTTTTTATGTTTGGACCAAGAATTTATAAAGTGAAGTGTTAGTTTATCTTTGATTATTTGCTTGATAGTTTTGGTTTAGTATATGCGGAAGCTTGATATTGTTTTTGTTAAGGAATAATAAGAGAGAAAACACAAATATTTTGGATATTTTGAGGTTGTAATCGAGAGAGAAGAAAGGAGAAAAAATTTTACATTCAACCAAAATATTCAGCTCAATTTATCATTCATCATTTCATGATATTTATAAAAATATTACATTAAACTAGAACACAGTATATTTCACATCCGGATAAAATCAATCTACCTACCAGATAGTGACTACTGAAGAATACAACTGTAACTACCTAAAGTGGGAAGACATTTTGAATTATATCCAAACCATTTCCTCAAAATATTGTTTGTTTGAGCTTTTCTCTACTGCATGCTTCTGACTTACCTGAAGAGGTAATGGTAAGTATCTTATTTTATGTGATGAGTCTCAGTTTCCTCTTTGATGATTATCTTGGTCAAACCATTTAACCAGACATAAACTTCCTAGTGTGAACATTGGCAAAGGCATTGGACACTCGGTGAGTATTACGAGGGAAAGATTTCTCAGACACAAACATTTTTCTCGGACATTTTATACTCCGATCTCGCCTCGGATATTTTACACTCCAATCTCGCCTCACACATTTGACACTTCGGTCTCTCCTCGAACATTTCACACTAAGGTCTCTCTTTGTACATTTTACACTTTGGTCACCCTCGGGCACATTTCTTTGCTTCGCCAGTTGCCTCGACATTTCTTTGCTTCGCTCGCTGCCTCAGCATTTCTTTGCTTTGCCCACTACCTTAGCATTTCTTTGCTTTGCTTTTGCATCATCATGTGTCTCGGAATTTCTTCGTCAGACAGATGTTAGGTTGGACTTATTTGAGGCTCGAACATTTGTCTTGGACATTGAATATTTCTTAGCTCAAACATTTGTCTCCGACATTGTTACCTCAGTATTCTTGACCTATTTCATTATGTGTGTGGCAAAATTGCCACCTTTCAACACTCCTTGGAAATTTTGTTGGAGGCTCAAACTTTTCTTTATCTTCATTCTTTTGCTTAGAAGCCTCTTTCAAGAGGTCATTAGTTGGGCACCAACTCCATGGTCCTTTGATATAAAAGACCGTGGCATCGCTAGGAGAAAAAAAAGACTCCTCATTGGCATTACTTTCCTTCATGTGGCCGAGGCATGAAGGCATGGTTCTAAAACATCCTTCTTTGAGAGAGGATGGTTCGGCATTATGAGGGAATTTTTCTGCTCGGCATTATGAACATGTCTGCTCAACATTGTTGTGCATTCTTCTTGAGAAAGAATGGCTTGGCATTACAAAGGAATTTCTCCGCTCTGCATTGTTGAGCATGTATGCTTGGCATTGTGAGCACGTCTACTCGGCAATGTGAGCATTCTTGCTCAACATTGGTGAGCATTCCTGCTTGGAATTGGTGAGCGTAGTCCGCTCGGCATTATTGAGCACGTCTATTTGGCATTAGTGAGCATTCATGCTCGGCATTGGTGAGTGTAGTTCGCTCGACATTGGTGAGTGTAGTCCACTCGGCATTGTTGAGCACGTATGTCTGCAATGTGAGCACGTTTGCTCAGCATTGGTTAGCATTCCTACTCAGCATTAATGAACATAGTCCGCTCGGCATTGTTGAGCACGTCTGCTTGGTATTGTGAGCACGTCTGCTCTACATTATGAGCAAGTATGCTCGGCATTGTGAGCACGTCTGCTCGACATTGTTGAGTGATAGACATAAAATGATAATGTTTTTATGCCACTTTTTATATTGAAATTAAGCTAGTTTGTGATTAAATGTTAATGAAAAGTATTTAATTATTGTATTTTTCTGTTTTCAGTAAAAGAAATACTAAAGCCGAAATTACTGTGTTTCTGCGCAATCTTTACTGAGAAAATTATATCTGGAGCTACACTTTGAGGTTTTGTGCGATTCTAGTTGAAAATGATTCCTAACTCACTAGGCTTCAATGCTGCAAAGTTTCATTGCAATTGGTTAGGCCAATCAGTGCCAATTTGATTTACAAAATCAACATTTTCAACAGTTACGGCAAACTTACACCATCTTAGGAAAACTGGAATTTAAATGCCTTCCTGATGTCCAATTTGTGAAAAAAAAGATATTTCTGGAAAGCTAAGACATAGAAATAACTTTTTCCACAAGAATCAGTGGATTAGGAGTTCATTTGGTGACCCAAAGTCTACTTGGAATCTGCTTGACGATCATTGAAGATATAAAAGGAAAGTTCTATGCTTACTTGGACTACATTTGTGATTGAACTGTCATGTCACCTTTTACCAACCATGTGACCGAATTTTTCACATCATATGCCACATGAGAGATCAAATTATTCTAATTTAATTATTGGAATAATATTTAGGATAAAAGGAAAAGGAATTAGAGATTAATTTTTATTCCTTGAGAGATAAGGAATGTTTCCTTATCTCTAGTGTGAACATGAAGCACAAAATACATTCAAGACCCTAGGGTGGCCGGCCAGTAGAAGAAATATGGAGTTTTGAGATTATGTGATGTTATATCTCCTATATTCTCTTGGGTTTAGAGATACCTTAGGGTTAAACCTCTCCAAAACATCTCCTATAAATAGATACAACCTTGAAGAGTGAAAAACACAATTCCTTACACTAGTTACAGCCCTCACGGCTACAACCATTCTTCTCCCTCTCCAGCCGCATATTTCCTTCCTTCCCTCTCCATTCTCACGGTAGCATAGCAAGTTTTCTTAGGGTTTTTATTCAAATATTGAAAGTGTTTTACATAGAGAAAAAGTGATACACAAAGCAAGATCAAAGAGGAATTCAGCAAGCATTCTTGGAGGAGTCATCTTGGTTCTTGATCATAGTTTGGAGAAGCAAGAGGAGAAGATTGAAGACCAAATCTAACAGTCATCAACTCTAGATTTGATCTCTTCACTTTTAATCTTTTTGTTATTTATTCTATGTTTTCTTTTTATTATTTGATGAATAATTCTAAGAACATGTGTAGCTAATTTTCTATGAGGATTATGATGCAACCCTATTACAAGTATTTAGTGTTTAATGCATATTTGAATTGATTCATATTAAAGGTTAATATTTTATTGTAGCTTTTAATGCTTCCATGAAAAGATGGATTGATTAAGTATTTATATTGGCTTAGAAATAAGGGATATAAGTATGGATGGACAATAAAATACATGGTTATAGAAATATTGCATGCCTTAGTGACAACTTTAACATGTTTTATTGGGTTTGCATGTCTTAGGGCTTAAATTTCCATGTTTAGATTAGAAGTAATTAAACACGTTGTGCTTACTTGATTAGAATGCATTAAGTAATCAACTTCTAGTCATATGTGGTTAAAGGGGGGTTAACCTATGAATCTAGAATGCATTAGGGTTAAATATGAGTAATAGTGGTGAAATCATAATCCTTATTCTCTTAAATCTTTGAATCTTCACTTGCTGCTTTCTTTTTAATTCTTATATTGCTTTGTATTTTAATTAATGATGGTTACTTAAGAAACAACAATAAAAAACAACTCTCTTTTACTTTTAAAATTTAGTTTGCAATTGATTTAAATTTACTACTAGAGACATTATTCCTCGTGGGATCGATATCAAAATTCTTCTTTGAACTTCACTTTATTACTTGTTAATTCGTGCATTTGCGAGTTAATTATTCCACAACATTGAGCGCTAAGCTCGGCATCTTTTTTTTTTTTTTTGGCTCTTCCTTACTCATAATTACTTTGACTGCACAAACTCAAGTTTGTCCTTCACTTTTTAATTTCCTTACAAGTTAAGAGCTTGTAGGTAAGCTATAATTGTGATGAACCATATTGCATAGATCTCTTTTCCAAAAATATGGTTGAAAGGGGGCTGAAATCTTGCTGAAGCAATTTTTGTAAAGTTCTCAGTTTTTGGTCTAAAAAAAATTATTTATCTCAAGTGTTTAGGATAAGTCTTGTTCTGGACTTGTAAGAGATTCAATGCAGCAAAATATACAAGTCTTAAAAACATGAAATCAGGCTTTGAAAGGGTGAATCTAGGCTTTGATGGAATGAAACCAAGATGAACCTAGGCTCTAATACCATTCTGTTGGATTTTTGTATGTTTGGACCAAGAACCTATCAAAGAGATGTGTTAGTTTTTCTTTGTTTTGATGGTCTTGGTTTAGTGTATGTGGAAGCTTGATATTGTTTTTGTTAAAAAAGAACAAGAGAGAAAACAAAATATTTTAGATATTTTAGGGTTGTAACCAAGAGAGAAGAAAAGGGGAAAATTTTTACATTTAACCGAAATATTCAGCCCAATTTTTCATTTATCATTTCATGGTATTTATAGAAATATTACATTAAACTAAAACATAAAATATTTCACATCTGGATGAAATTAATCTACTTACCATATAGTGACTACTAAAGAATACAACTATAACTATCTAAAGTGGAAAGGCATTTTGGATTGTATCCAAACCTTTTCTTCAAAATATTGCTTGTTTAAGCTTTCCTCTGTTGCATGCTTCTGCTTTACCCGAATGGATAACGGTAGGTATCTTATTTTATGTGATAAGCCTCAGTTTCCTCTTTGATGATTATCTTGGTCAAACCATTTGACCAGATATAAACTTTCAAGTGTAAACATTGGCAGAGGCGTCAGACAATCCGTGAGTATTCTGAGAGAAAGATTTCTCAAACACAAACATTTCCCTCAAAAGATATTTTATACTGAGAAACTTTGGTCTCAGCCTCAGACATTTTATATTCCAGTCTCGCCTCGAACATTTTGCACTCCAATCTAGCCTTGGACATTTCACACTTCGGTCTCTCATTGGACATTTCACACTACAGACTCTCTTCAGACATTTCACACGTCAGTCTCCCTCAGACACATTTCTTAGCTTGTCGTTGCCTCGTCATTTCTTTGCTTCATCCGCTGCCTTAACATTTCTTTGCTTCACCTTTGCCTCGGCAAGTGTCTCAGAATTTTTTCGTCAGACAGATGCTAGGTTGGACTTATTCTTGGCTTGGGCATTTTGTTTCAGACATTGTTGCCTCAGCATTTTTTAGCTTAGACATTTGTCTCGAACATTGTTGCCTCCGCATTCTTGACCTACTTCATTTTGTTTGTTGCAAAATTGTCACCTTTCAACAAAACTAACCTCGTACTTAAAAAACTAAGGAGTGTTGTATAGTGGAATGGTGGGATAATATGGTTAACTTCTCCTCTGCGTGTGTGTGTCTCTCTCTCTCTCTCTCTATATATATGTATAAAGGTTTAATTACAATTTAATACATTTTAAGTCGAGAAAGTTGCATTTCGGACCATCATTTACATATGAAATCTCTCATGAAGCTCTTCTAAAAACAATGAAGCTCGGAAGAAACATAAACAACCCAAACAGGGACTAAAATCATCGAAGACTGCTTTAATATAAACTTATAATGTGAGAACTATCTATGAACTGTAAGCATAAATGTACACAGACAATCTAATTGGCGTGGATAAGTTCACCATTTTAAATCGCAAAAGTATGTTAACCGCTACCCTATTAATCTTCTTATTTACCTAAAAAAATAAAAAAAAAAAAAAAAAAAAAAAGAAAAAGAATGAGAACCATCTTTCAATTTCAATGTGGCTGTTTCTCTCCCAGCCAATTTTCACGAATTTGTTTATGAATATTCTGTCAAAAAAAAAATTGTTCACTATTTTATTATTCCACTTATTTTTGCATTTAGATCTTATTTATTTTTAGACAATTTAGACTTTGTCAAATTTTTTAAGTACGATAAATTAATTCATCGGCTGTAACATTGCTCTATTTAGTATGCTTTAGTTGGAGAAAAGTTTTATTGTTATTTTGGCATAACTATGACATGCAACTCCTCAAGGTAATGTACTTTTTCAGAAATGATTGTTTTAACTCAAATTTTATCACTTGGAATTCCCCTTCAAACAATAAAACCAAAATTAAATTTGAAGTAATTCTGACAACTTTTACAATGCCAAAATAACATCTCTTCCATTATACTCGAATACGACTGAAAAATTTATTATTTTTCTTTTTGGAAAAAAAAAATTGACCTAAAAGCAGTTTTATCATTGCAAAAATTAGTCAAAATGGATCACCTATCAACTAATGGGCTGTAAGTTGTAGCAAACTTGACGTTAGATATTGGGCGTGCTCTTCTTTGTAAAGTTATTAACCATTTCATGTTTATCATACTTATTTAGCAGGTGAGAAAATCCTACATTGTCTCAATCATTGATTATACTTGAAGACCTTTAATTGCTCATTCATTAACCTTTTCCTAACCATAATCAATTAATCATACATTGAACTTGTTGAAAGGACAGTAACCTTGAGTCGAGAGAAAGTCCTTATCATCAAGCCAAGTTCAAAATTTACCTTCAATCTGCAAATTTCAGCCAAGAAGCTTAATACAAACTCACCAACTCCAGCAGAAATGCAAATATGCAGAGGCAAGCTGAAAATGCCACAAATAAAGATAGAGGTCCATGTAATGAAATGAGCTAATTCACTTTCGAGGAAGCCCCAGCCATATGGTTTTACAGATACATCAAATCCTTTGTTGATTCTGTGGGAATGAAAACATCAAAATCCAAATTATGCTACTTCAAGTTTATCCAAAAATAACAAAAGAAGTTGCAGTCCTACATTGAAATGCAAGAGCATTCACTTTATAACGATATCGCCTAGGATCTTATTTTTTAAAAAGAAAAAAGAGCCTAGCAATTACAAGACTTGAAGATTTCAACATTAGTAAAGTATAAAAATGAAATCTCAAACTGCAAATCAGATCTCTGAGTTTTTATCTTCTTTTGGAGGTGCAAACTGCTTAGAAAGCTTGGATCTTGTCCAAGGGTCCAATGGAGCTCTCTGAGGTGGTTGAGGGGCTGGTGGTTTAGATTGTCTGAGTTCATTTTCTCTGTCAATGAACCTGAACAAGTGTATAAAACATAACTAAAATGCAAACCAATTTCAATCAACATTGAGCAAATCAGCAAATAAACAATTCTAAACTACCACGAGTATATATTGGAAAAAAATTTTCAATACTCATTACTGGAATAAATTTGATCCGTTATTTGGACAATAATATTGATATGAAGAACTTTCCATTCAAAGAAAGTGATAAGGAGTCTATATAGAAAACTTGCTAACTTATTATGTTTTTGATAGTTCTAAGTATTATTAGAATTTGAGTCGATTTGTATTTGATTTAGCTCCTGGTTTATTTAGTTTCCAATTGGTAGCCATTTTTATCATAAAGAGGACTCTGTAATAATCTAAGAGGCAGACTACTATTGAGAATATTATTGATATTGAAAATTAAGAGTTTGCTTTCTTTGTGATCTTCTGGTTTGTTTTCTTTTGTTCTTGGTCCTGCATCATGAACTTTATCCTCAGATGACAAAAGCAAATCTTATCTAAAAAGCTCGAAAAGATGAAATGCTAACATGAAGATGCAACCTTTCAACCATCACAGATGATTGCTTTCTATTAATTACTTTCCTTGTTTTTAAAGGACTACTGAACTCCAAAAGCACAATATATTACATAGTTAACCACATTGCAAATGATACATTAAAGCCATCTTTAAGAACACATTTCATTCAACAAGAATATTGCAATGCTTTAATCAGATGACAGGCATATTTTAATCACAGAAATTAATATTAACAATAACTAATAACCTTACTCAATGTATGCCATTGGTGCAGCATCACCAACTCGTATACGAGTACGAAGCAGCCTTGTGTATCCACCTGCCCTATCTCTGTATCACAACAACCAATCATTACAATAATTAAAAAGATTAAGTTTGAAAAAGCAACAGGCCTCTGACTTACTTGTATCGATAAGCCAGTTCTGTAAACAGCTTATGTATCACCTCATCCCCTCGCACAAAAGCAGCTGCACGCCTTGCGGCACATAGGGAGCCCTGTGATAATTTTGAAAGACAATACAGTTACATTAAAGACCCAAATAAGAAAAAAGACAAAAGAAAGTGTAAGAGAACGAATCTATGCAGTTGGAGAACAACGTTCATAAGGCAGGCATGGTTAGCATCCTTCCCACAAAAGTCATGCATAAAAATCCATCAATTCCTTGACAGATGATTCTTGGAGAGGGGGGGAGGAAGCCAAACAAACAAACACCAATAACTTAATTTACTTCAAAAGATCATGAAACTTGTACTCAAATTACCTTTTATTTCTTTACAACTAAATGACCTAAAAAGTAGCTAATAAACAGCACATCTCCAGAAAATCTTACCCTCCAAGGGGTATAAACAGATGTATGGTACTTTTTGCGGCAAAACGGATATTAATCTTTTGAATAGCTAATAAAAAAATAAAAAACTGAGCCTTCAAATGATATAAGCTTCCCAATTATCTGGAAGGGCTCAAAAGCAGAACATGAAGGATTATCAATCAAGAATACAAAAAAATATTTGCATAAAAGGCACTAAAGGAATTACAATACCATAAGCCACACTGTAATCAATCATTTATATGACAAGTAATTTGAAGGTATATTAGATATACAGTGTAATCGATTATCCAAAAATAGTGCTACACATGTGGAGGCAAACTAAAAACAAAACAATATATCTGGAATTAAGGAATTTCAAAAGCTTATTGGCTTGGGTGAATGTTACTGATTGCAACTCAAGGTTAGCTGTCAGTCCAAAGAAAACACATTATACACCAATCTAATTCAGGGCTTAAAAAAGTTTTCTCAATGCAGTCTAAAACATTAACACAAATACAAGTTTTGTACTCCTTTGGGGCAATATTTGAAATCTATTAGCCATCATACTGATGCCAACAATTTCTTCTTGACATTTCATGAAGAGTTATACTCTCTAAGGATATAAAAAATTCAAACATAAACATAGCATTATTCACAGAACTAATTTGTTACACGTACCTCTTTTCCAAGCTGGACCATATTATCAGCCAGACGTCGAATCTCTTTTGCCTGCAAATGAGCATACAAATATATATACATATATGTATAAATAATCAAACTAATTCTTTACACCGATCTAACCATATAAATTTAAAAACATAAATATATATATAATCAATAGAAGTATGCGAAATTTTAAATCAGCTAAAACAAACAAAATACCCACAAAATAAAAAATAAAAAAATCATAAAGGTTATATTTTGAGGAATCTTAACTCTCAAATAAAAAATTTTGAAAAAAAATAATAATAATCTTGGAAAAACAAAGAAAATTCAGCAATACATAATCAACTAAACCCCAGAAAAACCCTACGTTTTTAAAATTTGGTAAATTGGAAAATAAATTCTCTCTTTTTGGAGATACCTTGGCAACAGTCGTTTCGATGCGCTCGTGCTTTACCAACTGTGAAACCATTGTTCTGAACCAGGAAAAATTTAAACAAATTATTAATTATAAAATAAACAATTGTTAAACTAAAGCGAAACGATAAGTAATCAGAAAAAAAAAAAAAAAANAAAAAAAAAAAAAAAGAAGAAGAAGAAGAAGAAGAAGAAGATGGAAATCAAAAAACCTGAGCATGGACATTCGATGACCCGTAGGTCGGCCTAGCTTCCTAAACTTCGTCATCTTTTTGCAGAGAGAGACTGTGTGTGCGTGAGTGAAGCTTGCAAATGGAAAACCCTTAATCTGTGCACTTGTTTTAAGCTCAGTTTTGAAGCTTTTAACATTTGGGCTTAAAATCGTACACTCCGATCGACAACATTATGGCTCTATATACACAACTGGCAAACTGCATACAGTCTCCATCTCCGTCCGTATTTGTCAGATAAAAAAACAAAAAACCTTGACCTAAAAAAAATTAATTAAAAAATGAAAACAAAACCCAAACCTTATTATTATTATTATTATTATTATTATTATTATTATTTTCTACTTCAAAACCCAAACCATATTATTACACATATCAAAATATTTATTAAATTTATTTATCAAATAGTATCTATTAAAAATATTTTTAGTTAACATATTCATATAAATATGAATGAATAAACATTTAAATAGATAAATGAATAAAAATCAATTAAATAAATGAACATTTAAATGGATAAATAAATAAAAATTAATTAAATATTATCACATAAATTTAGTATATGAAAAAAATCTAAAATTAAAATTCCTCCATGCGATAGTCATAATCACACTTATCACTGTCTAGAGTATCAAAGTCAAAACAATAAAAATATACAATTCAACAATTATAAGAAAATACAGAAAATTATTAGCATTTTAAAAAAAATTACAAAATAGTCATCCAATACATATATTAAATCCACGATACTAAATCTAAAATAGAATTGTTACAAACAAAGAACAAGTCTTAAAGTCATAAACCTACCCATACAACATAGGAGTGTGCAAAAAAACCGACTAACCGATTAAAACAACCGATTCAATCAAATCCAACCTGATCGGATCGATTATTTTAGTGTAATTGGATTGGATCGGTTATGAAAAATAAAAAACCGAAGGTCGGTTCGGTTCGGATCGGTTCGGAGTGTTAAAACCGACCAAAACCGATCCAATCCGAACCGACCACTTTTTTTTTTTTTTTTTTACAAAACATATGAAAATTAGTTTAATATTATTAGTATGTAGGTTTTGTTATATTAGCTTAAATTTAGAGTTGGATTACTCGATTATTGTATTAGTGTAGTAATTTTGTTTTAATTTAATATGTTTATTTGTTATGTTATTTTTTTAATCATTTATGTGTTAAGTTTTGAAAAATCATATAATTTTTTATGGATTACTTAGTGGGCACTTTATGTGTTAGGTTTTGAAAAAAACATAATTTTTTAAGCAAAATTTAAGTACAACAAATTTTTGGTACAAAAAATAACTCAAATGTCAAATATTCAAAATAAAAAAAGCTCAAAAATTAAATTTTGAAAATTCTAAAAAAATTAAATAAAAATTTAAGCAAAACCGATCAACAAACCGATCCATTCCAATTACTAATTGGATTGGATTGGATTGGATTTAATGTATAGATCGGATCGGATCGGATCGGATCGGATCGGAAAACAAAAAACCGATTATTAATTGGATCGGATTGGTTATTTCCAAAATAGGTCGGATCGTAACCGATGCACACCCATAATACAACATATAATGTTCGTACGATATCATTAAAAACTACAAACATAAAAGCAATTTCCCATAAGAAAAGCCAAAATAGAACCACCCTACCTAAAATTTTAAATACCACCAGCTCCCACCATCAAAACCAACAGCAAAAAGGCTAATAGCTCCTGAATTGTGGAAAAATTATAGAAAAAGTGAGTAATATACTCAGTGAGAGATAATATAACAAAAAAATAACTATACAATATTTTCATTTGAATAAACAAATACTTATCATGACATTGGAAATATTAAAGTAATAAATTAAATTTCAAAATAAGCATTGGTTGTAATTTAATCTCAAGATTATCCACTCAAAAGAATAATTAATATAATTATCAAAGAATAAAAATAATTTTTGTAACCAATATAATTTCAATTATAGCATGTCATGTAACAATCTGAATTTCTTACACTTGTCTATTTAAAAAAAAATTGGACCAAGTTGACCAGAAAGCGGCTTGATGTTGATTTTTTATCTGAGCAAATTTTTACTTATATTTTATCTAGCGTAGCATAGAGGTCATCGTCACAAGTCCATATGTCTAAATTGGAATTGTAACTTTTAAGTTATGATCAATCAAAATTATATCTTACATTTAAATCATATTTAAAATTTATATGTACCTTGTTTAGTCTTTAAACGATGCATTTCAGTATTTTTTAAGCACTTTAATTCATATTTTAGTGTCCTTCAGCTGTCAATAACTAAAAACTCACATTTTAGTCTTAAAATAATGTTTTCATGTTTCCCCTAAGTGTTAGTATTCATCATCGTCTCTATATTTCTACATCTGATGGGAGGAGAGAGAACGTAGATATACTATGGCCACACCACTTTTGACTAGCCATATTTTTCTTCGTCTGGTTAAGTTAGGATGCATTCTTAGTACCTTCAGAAATGCTTGTGCGAAGAGCTACACGGTGTACCAATATAGGCACTAGAAAACCACCATAACCCATTAAAAAAAATCCAAAAGTTACGAAAAAAAAACCACATTGGACAGCAACCTCCTCCACCTATATTCCACCGATCTCCTATGAATGGCACGACACAACCACCACCATGAGCACTAAACCATTTCAGCGGCCTTGTCTACAACTGACCAAGCTCTGACAACCGATCGACGTGTAGCATGCACCTCCCAAAGAGTGGTGGTGCACCACCCATCCTAAAAGCTTCCCTTTTTGCTGGGGAAGCTAATCTAAGGCTCCCCCATCGTCTTCTTTGTCGACAACACCGTGGTCAACCACCATCCACCGCCACTGATTTTTTTAGCTTTATTTTGATCACTAGAGACCAAATTTTGTGATATTGAAGGTACCGATGCGATCCTTGTGTCTTCAATTTCATTTTGATATATTGTTTCTAAAATTTGAACTTGGAAAGAAAAAACACCAATATTCGACTGGAGTAAAACTTGCGGATGAAAATTGGACTGTCTCATAGTGAAACTAATCAAATTGCAAGTTCAATTATATTCCTAAATGTCAAAAAAACCTAACACAATGGTCAATTTTGAGTAATTTCGTAGATATCGAAAAAATTTTATTTTGGGTATTTGATTGAAAAGGGCATTTTTGTAATTACTTAAAATGGATGGAAATTTTTGTAATTAGTGATTTATTTATGTAACTTGTGACTCGTAAAACTTCCCTGATCCTTCGATAAATTTTTCGGTAATTAAAATAATTTTCAATGAATTTTCTTAAAATCTCATGCACAATCGAGAGCTGGTCAAGAGATCTAGCAGGAGCATGCTTTCGATCTATGGATGAAATCTTATGTTATAAATGTTATTTTGGATGATTTCATGATTTTTGAATTATGGCTTGATTTTATGCGTTTTCCAAATTTTAATTGCATATTTATTATTACTATTAATTATATAACTAATTAAATAAGCATATGTGTTTTATTTAATCAAGCATGGATTGGTTTTGCGCTAAATATTTTATAGAATTATTGGAGATTGAAATTATTAAATTTTGTTAGAATTAGATTTGATTTTGAAATTTTCGAGTTTTAATAAATTTAGCAATTTTAAAAAGTTTTGCAGTCGATTTGCAATTTGTGAAAGTTTTGGACAAAGTTGTAACTTTATAAAATTTTGGTGTTGTTTTATAAAATTTTGGATGTTGAGTGATTTTTAAAGATTTAGAATTCTTTAGGAAATGAAATTTAACTGGTTTTTGGAAAATCGATTTAAATATAAAAATGTTTGAAAATGATATTCGACGACAGTGTCGCATGTCGCATAGTAGTGATGATGATGATATTGGTATGCGTGCTTATTTGGTCATTAATTTTCTACTGCGAACACTTATACAAAAAAAGATGATGAGATCACAGTTTCAACGCTTTTCGGAATGCTGAAAATGTTGAAATGAGTATTTCTCATCCCCTATGCCTTGTGATGTCTTTAGGATACTGAGTTTCCTTGGTACATTGGTATATTGTGTGGCACAATTATTATTGGGTTTTGGATGTTTTATGATTTATACGCCTAGTTGAAAACTGTGTTGAGATGAAAATTTTATGATTTCATGTGGTTTTATGTGACTGATGACGAATTTGATAAATTGCTACTGAAATATTTTTCACTGAAAACATTGTTATTAAATTGTGATTTAAAACTCTAATTGTTACATTTTGGAAGTTTTGTTTAGAAAAATAAATTTGGGATAAATAGCGGGTTTCGTGAAAACGTTTGCAAAACTAGAAACTTTTAAAAAGAGCAATATGAGGTTATGAGAGAGAGGATTTTATTGTACATATATATTTTCTGGATATTATGGCACTCACTAGGATATTCTTATATCTCACTTTTGTGTTTTAAATTTGTTCCCTTAGATCATAGTTGTGGCTGACAAATCTAGTCACCGGCATCGAGATACGCTGCCTCTTCACGCTCACTGCTCCATTATCTATCCTTATCTTTATTATTATCATATTGTTCTAAACTTATTTTTCTAAGACTTGTTTAATATTCGTAGTATTTTGGATCTTGTTATCCTTCATGATATTTATCTTTAAATATTTCAAGACTTAAAATCTGTACATTTATTGTATGACCTTTACTGTTGTTGGCTTTGAGGTAAAACGTAAACTTATTATTCTATGCTTCCGCAATTGGTAATATCTTGTATCTTTCTTTGTTATGCATGTTTAAATTTTATTTAGTTTCATGTAGAATAAACATTTTTTCCGAGGATGGCTCTACTCAGTATCTGATAGGGAATCCAGTGGATTCATCCTCATGATGGCCTCTTCGAAAATCTCGAAGGGTACTCAGAGCGGATCTTATCATGCCAAAGCATGATACTTCCTTTTTGGGTCTAGTTGTCTCATAAACCCGTATGGTACCACACCCTGATTGAGTTTTTCTCATAAATCCAGATGGGGCCCAACCTAAGCAGACTCTTAACCACATTTTCAATCATTCTTCATAATAACACTCATTATCATTTCCAACAAATTCCATATTCATAATCTATCATCATTAACCATCATCAACGATCCCATGATATCATGTTTCCATCAAGAATATAGTATATCATACTTTATAAGGTTTATATATAAATCGGTTGATCATAAATTACACCCTTTTGAAAATAATTTAAAGATTGAAAATATTTCATTAATAATAAAAAGGTATCTCATAAACATCATAAACCACGACCACTTTAATAATAACACAAATAGACTTATACTTCCCATCAAGTAACTATGTTCAATTTCAAAATTTGTACCAAAAGAAAGTAAATATTTATCGATACGACTATATTCTCACTCACCACACTTGTACTTAGGCTTGACTAAAAAGAGTTTAACCTTGTAGAACTTTTAACCCTCTTTCTTCCATAAACCAATTACAAGACTAGTTTAACAATTTGAAAAACAAATAAATAAGATTAAAACTTGATATATAGTGTGGTTTCTACCCACAAATTAGTAACCTAACTTCTTCACCACATATAATTTTAGGGTATTCAACCCTATAAAATATATTCAAGCAATTTAAACATATGTATTTCAAACCAATGAACCTATCCAAAGGAAACCTAACCCGTGACTTTGAAGCTTTAACGAAAACTTGAAAATTCAAGTATTTAAGTAAAACCCAATATTTTCCCTCATAAAACCTTTGGCCAACATTCCAAAAATTCCACCAAGCCATATTTCAAGAACAAATAAATATAAAATCATTCTTTAAATATGAGATATTTAAACCATAATTAAATCATTTTAGAAACTTTTTCTCATAGAAGGTCAGAGGTCCAAGGCATTCTTGGGTATAATACACTCTTTAGGGAGTGTATTTAATTTTTATAGTTGAGTTAAATATAAAATTTAAATGAATTAAATTGATTTAAATGGAGTTAAATATTTTAAAAGAATTCATAAATTGTTATGGAATTCTGTGGATTTTATATAAAATTTATAAGAATTAAATTAAATCCATAGAAAAGAAGTGAGATTTTATTTAGACATTTTTATTCATAAAATTACATTTAAAATATGATGAAATTCATTAAAATCCATCATTGTTTAAAATCATTTAAAATCAATAACTTTTTGAACACTTACAGATTTTTAAAGACTTTTACGGAGTCTTAATTCAATACACCTAGATTTTTGTAGACTTTTATAAAATCTATTGAAATCTGAATAGAATATCTCTTGACTTGTATAGACACCTCTAAACTCATAATTGAATACTCTTAGACTTTTAAACTCTTTTAAAATCCAACTAATTCTAAATTGAATACGCTCCTAATTAATCATATCCATACTTTCAACAGTTACCCAAGAAAAAAATGAGCTCACTTACCCAAAAATTGCTTCCTATATGTTGGGAAACATGCAGAAATTATTTGAATCAAAGAGTGGGCAAAAGTTTAATTGAAGCGAACAATTGAATATGAAAGGATAAAGAACAGATGATCAATTGAATAATTAAACAAGTGAGATACAATTTTATTGCTATATTGATGCAACCATCACATACAAAGTACATGCCTATATATAAAGCTTCAAAGGTAGTAAAGATGCAATAATTCAGTACCTTTAATTTAACCAGTGACATGTTTTCTTAAGGAATAACCAAAAATAAGAAAGCAAAGCCTTCACATTTAAGTAAATAACTTGCCGCCAAGATGACTTCTTGTCCAAGTAGTATTGTAGCCTTACAATTCTAAAAGAATACAAATTATTTTGTCTTACATATATATATATATATAGATGACTTCTTGTCCAAGTAGTATTGCTGCCTTACACTTCTAAAAAATTACATATTATTTTGTTTTACATATATATATATATATTAACACCTCTCTTAATTTGTAATTTGGGCTAAATATTTTAAAACTTCTAGCTTTTATGTTGTCATTGGCTTTGTAAATGTGTCTGCCAATTTTTTGTTCGTATTAACAAATTCAAGTTGAATTTCTTCTTCTTCAACTAAATATATAATGAAGTGATGTCGAATTTCGATGTGTTTCATTCTGCTGTGGAATACTGAATTTTTTGTCATTGTTATTGCTGACATATTGTCGTATATGATAATTGTTCGAGCATTTATTTCATGTTGTAAATTTGATAATATTCTTCTAAGACATACTGCTTCACAAGTTGCATCTATGGCTGAAATATATTATGCTTCTGCTGAAAATAATGATATTGTTCTTTGCTTCTTGGATGACCAGGAAATTAGTTTTATACCCAAGCATAACAAGAATCCTGAGGTGCTTTAACTATCTACCGAGTCTACCCAATCATTATCTGTCCAATAAGTTTGTTATATGCTTCCTTGACATATTTAATTCCAAAACAATTTGTGTCTTGCATGACAGGACCTCCCTATCCAAGTCTTGCCTGCAGGACTTAATCATATTGATTAAGTCCCTAAGCAGTCCACAACCACCTTAATTACAAATTCATAACCAAAACTCCTATTTGCCAGAAATTCAACGAAAATTTCGGCAGAGTTTAGTATGTTTTTGTAAGATTCCCAAATTTAATTACAAGCACCTGCAAGTTCAGACAGTAATTCCACAACATTCCAGTCCACCAAATTCTACCATAGTTCAAATAATCTTACAGCAAGACACCCATATACATAAATATCATGATATATTTATAAAAACTTCGATTACAAAATATATTTATAACATACCACAGTTTACTATACAACTATTACATAATCTTGTAAAATCTAAGTACCCTATTACTACCTCTAACTCGTTCCTCTTGTGCTTACTAGTAACAGTAGCACGGCTAAAAATCCAAGAACTATTTGAAATATTTTTAGAAGTTTTTGGAGGGTGAGTATTTGCATACTCAGTGAGTAAAATCTAAAGTAAGAAAATAATATTTTAATCATATATAACATATATAAAAATTTATTTATACATACAACACCCTTTGAAATTATTCTATCTTCCAAATTCCCAAAATATTTATATATATATATATATCATAATTAATATATTTTATTTATGTTAAAGTGTCTTGAAATACAAAACAACACACACATATTAATGTAATAACAATATATGAGAGACATTTAAGTAAAAAGCCACAAAGCGTATATATATATGAACAAATCATATATATACCAGAGGGGTAAGCTAACCATTAAATCTTCAGTGAAAAACCACAGACATATATGTGAACAAATCATTATATACCGAGCGAGTAATAACCTTTTCTGTGAAAAATTTTTGTCTCTTCATATATTCACGTTTACACAATTCCACATTCCCGGCAAATACAGCTTGGCTACATAAACCATCGCCCAAGCATATTCAATATAAACCTCCCTACTTGGCGGCATACATCATCACCCAAGTAGTCACCAACCATATCCAATATCAACCTCCCTATGTGGTGCCATACTCATTGCTCAAGTAGTCACCAACCATATCCAATATCAACATCTCTACTTGGCGGCATACTCATCGCCCAAATAGTCACCAACCTTATTAAACCCCCTCCTTGACGGTATACCCCATTGCCCAAGTAGTCACCAACCATAGATATCATTCATTTATAAGTTTATACAAAAATGATCACATTCAAAACAATTTACTTTAAATCCTTAAATAAAGTATTCTTTTAATATATATATATATACACAGAACTGCTACTGTGGACGATGTAGCTCACCATTTAGAGAGCGATAGTCTACTGTAGCCGTCTGATGCAAATAATCGCATGTTCAATGGACTTGATTATACGCATCGGACGGCTGCAATGGACTGTTGTTCTCTGAGTGGTAGGAGACGTATCCCATATTAGCAAAATCGTATATATACATATATATATGTGTGTGTATTTATACTAAAGAAAATGACCATGTACTATATATCAATATATATATATATATACTTGTGAAAACTGATTCAAACACAATAAAAATATATTTCTTAATCATATAAAATTGAATATATCACAAATTTATAAAGTATATATATAATCATGCATTTACATATATATATATATATTTATATATATATGTTCTCACTCACAAAGAACGTCGCGTTGACTCCTATCCTCGGTTGGATGCTCATTGTCGTTCAACCAGAGTAATTTCTTCCTCTAGTAATAGCATAAAATAATATTACTAAATATTTTATTACAGTATTGTAAGTTAAAACCCATTTTTATAGCATTTCCATATTAGTTATGTTATATGCCTTTTTATTACATCTTTTCACACTTATGTAATTTTTCTCCTAATAACATATGTTTATTAATTATATTCTTCCCCAAATGATTTTTAAAGATTAATACTTAAATTTTTACTCTTAACTTTCATCATGAATAATTTCCAACTTATTTTCTATCCTCATACACTTAAATTTTCCAACAAAACTCACTAACTCTCAACCAATTACATAATCAATCCTCACAATTCCTCCCAATCTCTTAACCATAATTTATCATTATTAACTTCAATCACAACTCCTAACCCATCACCATATTTTCATCAAATCATATTCAACAATTCACAAATCTCACTAATTTTTCATTTTCAAACACTAAACTACCAAAGCCTATCAATATGTAATAGAAATAAGCATGGAAAACATATTTACCTTCAATTTGGAGTCAAATTTCACCAATTTTTCCAGAAATCCAAAAATTTCCGTTGTGTCTCTTTTGTCAAATATTTAACCTAGCTCACTAATCTTCCATTTCAAGACTTGAGTTTTGTAAAAGAGTGTGAGGGGAAGCTTTTGGTACAAAGATTCCAGCGAAGGGTGGCCGGAATCTTTCAATTTCCGGGCAAAATGTATTTTCGGCTAACTCTCTAATTCTCACACTTAGAGTGATTCTAAGCTAAAGCTAACCTCACCAAAGTGTCTAGAATGCTCAAAAACATATGGATAACCTATTTCTAAGCTTGATTTGAATGAGACTGAAGAGATTGAAAATTTTCTCCTCTCACAAAGCTTGGTCGGCGCTCATTAATGGAGGAAATGGTGTTCTAGCATGGAGGAGAAAGAAGAAGACCAAATAAATTCTGAACTTTTCCACTTTTGAATTTTTCCCTTCCTTCAATTCATATACTAATTTAATCTCAATGGAAAAATGGTCATTCTAACTCCTATTAATCTATTTTCTCTTTTATTTTATTTTATTTTATTTACATTAACTCTACTTAAAAATACTAATTCATAAATTTTTAACTTTAAATTTTAATTGCTTTTAGATTAAATTTTAAAACTAAAGCAAAATGTCAACAACTTTAACTATACAACAAAACTATTAATCTAACAATTATTTTCCTTATATTACCTTTAGTACTATTCATATTATTATCAAAATATAATTAACAATATTTTAACTAATTTAGTCCCTACACAAAATATAGTTAACTTTAATTACCTTATTAAACACTACTTAAGTGCTAGGGTGTTACATTGCAAGTAGCGAAGAATTCTTTTTGCTATAGTGCAATGATTTTTACTTGGCTCATGCATAAACCTTGAAACATAACTGACAACAAATATGATGTATGGCCTTGTATTTGTCAAATAATTTAGAAATCCAACAAGACTTCTATAGATTGTGGCATCCACTTTTGTTGTACCATCATCTTTTTGCAATTTTTCATTTAATGCCATGGGTGTAGACATTGATTTGCAGTCATTTATGCAAAATCGCTTAAGAAGATCATTTAAATATTTTTTCTTGAGAAATAAATATTTCTCCTTTTGTTTGTTGAACTTGGATGCCAATAAAATATTTCATAAGGCCAAGATCTGTCATTTCATATTCTTTTATCATTGTCATTTTGAATTCTTCCACAATTTTTTGTTTAGTTCCAATATAAATGAGATTATCAACATATAAACAATGAGAACATTTTCATACCTTCCATTTTGACATATAACGAAGGTTCACTTGGATATCGTTGAAATCCACTTTGACAAAAATATGAATCAATTTTGCTATTCTAGGCTCATGGTGCTTGCTTTAACCCATATAACACATTTTTTAATTGCATAATTTTGCTCCCTTTTCCTTTGAGGGTGTAACCCAAAGGTTGCTCTATATATACTTCTTCTTTAAGATCTCTATTTAGAAAAGCCAATTTGACATCTAGTTGATAGACTAGCACCTCCATTTGAGCAGCTAATGCTAGAACTGTTATGACAGTTTCAATTCGAGCAACTAGTGCAAATATCTGGCTAAAGTCGATTCTCAATTGCTGTGAATAACCTTTGGGTGACTAGCCGTGTTTTGTGCTTTTGGATTGTTCCATCTTCTTTGTATTTTCTTTTGTAAGCCCATTTAAAATTGTCAACATTTTTTCTATCAGGCATATCCCTAGCTCCCATGTGTTGTTTTTCTCAATTGTAGTGATTTCTTCGTTCATTGCTTTTATCCAAATATCTTTTTTTTATTTTTATGTTTTTTTCGAAATTTTATGGTTCACATGCAAAAAATGCAATGTAAAAAGTTTCATAGATGACTTCTTGTCCAAGTAGTATTGCCGCCTTACACTTCTATAAAAACTACAAATTACTTTGATTTACATAAATATGTATATATATATATATTAACACAGTATTAAAAAAGTAAAATTTCTTAAAGCTTCCATCGCATTTACACCATCAAACCTCTTGAAATTCACAATCAAAGCTTAAATCTTATTCAAAACAGGTTCAAATCCCTTAGAACACTGAACCCAACAAAGTTTGAGTTAAATCTCTCTCAAATTCTTGAGTTTTCCAACTGGCCAAGGAGAGAGTTTTTAAAAGTTGAATGTTTCAAGCTAAAATTGGTACGGATAGATATCTCTTGATGAGAGCTTTCAAAAAGTGTATTTGAATTTTGGATTTGGGACAAGATTAAAGAAAAACTAGGAAAAGAAAATTAGAGAGATGTTTGGCCATGGAAAAAAAGGAGAGATAAAATTTTGCTGGAAATCAAAAGGTTGGTCTGTAGAGGAGAGGGAGAAGTTGTTTTCAAACATTTTATTTTCAATTTACAAAATTTTCCTCCTTTAATTTTAAAATCTTGTAAATCTATGAGGTTACAATTAGAAATTCCAAAATACTTCTTAAAACATATTTTTAAAATTGTAAATAATTCATATTTAAAAACACCAAATTGCATACTAATTAATATTTTAAAAATAATTAAAATATTGAAATTCAAGTAAATGACTAGTACAAAATTACTAGCAAAGAAAATTATTATAATGGAAATAAACAATGAAATTCTTATTTAAAGAATTTAATATTCAAATAGATCATGTGTAATGAGATTTGGGATGTTACAGTAAACATTTAATTTGATAAATCTGGTATATTATTTTTGTACGTTTTGTTAGTTTTATTTTTATTTTTTTCCTTTTAAAAAGACCAATGAAGTTTTTTTTTTTTTTTTTTTTTTTTTTTTTTTTTNTTTTTTTTATGTAAGCTTAGAAAGTTTCAAGTTTTTGTCTTCACTTTTTTTCCCTTCCAACATTGAATTTAGCTAGTAACAAGTAAGAGATGATTCAAAAAATAAAATAAAATAAAATTTGAATGAAAAATAAAATAGAATAATGTTAGAGATACCAACTAATCTATCAAAAGTTTACCAAATAATAAATGTCATTAATTATCGACTTATATTTACTTATACTTATCTGTTAAGAAAATTACTAATTCATATTTAAAGTATATTAAATTTTCATCCAATGAAATAAAAACATGTTACAATGCCACAAAATCTAGCTGCCTTAAAAATTACAGGAATATTTGAAATTTAATACCCTTTAGATTGAGATTTATAATTTAAACTTTTGAATTTTAATTTGTTATATTTTGCCCTTCCTAATTTTTTCTTTTGTCCTTTTTACTTACGCTTTTGCTTGATTTCTCTAATCCAAACCGTCCACATAGTCTCTATTAAAAGTTACATTAATGCTTTTAATATGTAAAAGTTGCTAGGTTAATTTTTAGGGTAATTAACATTAAGCTTCTTCAATTATTAGCTACTTACAATAACTCTTAGTTGTACGGTTAACTCTCTAAACTATGAGAAATTACAATTAAGAACAAAAATAACATGGTTTTGTTCATAACTTTTTGAAAATAACCATGTGAACCATATTTATAATCATTTATGAATCCTATCAATATAACAAAATTTTCATATTGATTATCATTTATACATAGATTTATAACTCTTGTAACCTATGTAACCTATTATATTGTATTGATTCTTATCATTATTGTTCCTTTATATAGTTGTAACATATGACTATATGTGAGCTTATATATGGTGTTTTTGTGATGAAGGATAGATACATACATAATATGATAAGATTCTTTCTATATTTTATTATTTCTTTTGTATCTATTAGTTTATATATTTTGTGTTCTTTATATTATTTTTAAAGCCTCAATTAGTTTCTTTTCGAGACTAAAAAATCAATTTCCAACCCTAATGGGCTAGACCACAGGGCCTTGTGAAGGTATTAAAAATTTTTGTATGCCCTGACCCTTAGATACATCAACATGTAGACGTGAGACGTGCAAATATTAAGCATAAATTATCTATGTCAAAATAGTCTCTAACAAGCAAAAGAACTGATATGAGATAGCTTTGATGTGAGATAGTTTGGTCATTCCATAAAAAGTGTGACTTTGCTGAGAAATGGGCTCAGGTAGTCCAAACATAAATGTGATGAGATCTGCTCTGATCTTACTTTCTAATTAATTGGTTGAGATGTGGGCCAGGGCTGTCAAAGTAAACATAAAAGTTGGGTCAATGAGGGTCCCTTTGGATCGGTAGGGGTCCTGGTTTCGACCATTAACTATCTTCACATGTTTGTGAGAAAGGATCCTAGCTCGGCTCAACGATGATATCCTCAGTTGAATAATTATACCTATACTTTTGCTCCCCTAAGTGAATAGTTGCTTAGTAAAATACTTCATTTTGAAATGTCAAGTGCATGACATCTTCATTTATGACCATAATTAGCCGTCTATTCGATTCTCAATGAGATTGTGTGAATGATATAACATTTAATGAGTTTTGTTGTAATGTTGATCTTATTTTTGTCGAGTTGGCGTATCTTATATTCACGCTTTTTATTGTGCTTGCTTCGAGTTGGATTCATGTTTCCACCATCTTCTTTCATAAGCTAAATTCTTAATTTGAAAATTGAAGGGGTAGATGAGCCACTTATTGTATAGGTTCATTGGTTTACTAGTCCGAGACAAGTTTGTAGCCATTACTAGGTAGAAGCTCAAAAAGCTAGACTAGCAAGCTAGTTGTCATTCCAATCCAAGACTAACTTGTAGTCATTCCGGTATGAGACTGGCTTGTAGTCTTACTTTGTTGCATGCGACTTATAGCTTTCTTAAATTGTTGAAAGACTAGACAATTGTTGTACCGATTTATTCTTGCATGAAGTTTTAAACTAGGTAAAATGCACACAACATGAAAATGAATGAATAAAAATTGAAAATTTAAGAAAATTTATGAAAAAATGTGTAAAATATTAACATGAATTAGATGCTAAGATAACTCAAAAGAAAGAATGAGTATGGTATATCCAAAAGTTTTCAGAGTTCCAATTGTGTGGAAAGTCCTTCCCTTCCATGTTTTGTAGTCAATATGAGCAAGGTCAAGTGACCGTGATGCGATGTGGTCCTTCCAAGTTGGGTCGAGCTTGCTGACGTTGAGACACTGATTGTTTGGGAAGACCTTTCTGAGAACGAGATTGACAACCTAAAATTGTCTAGTATTAAACCCGGTATTGTAATACTGCATTGCAAGTTTCTGATACTATCCAAGATGAATTGATGCTCTTTCTCTCATTTCATATGCATCGTCGAGTGTTTCTCTCATCATTTGGTCGAGGAGTCCATTTGTCTACAACATCTTCAGGAACACTTCAGCTGGACATACTACTTTTGTGCATTTAACTAGTGAGAATGGAGTTGAACCTGTTAGGCCACGGATGATAGTTCGGTAAGATCATAGCACTTGAAGTAACTTGTCTACCCATCTTCCCTTTGCTTGTTCAAGGCATTTTTTCAACGTATTGAGTATGGTATTGTTTGTTGCCTTGTCTTGACTTTTTGCCTAAAGATGTCATGATGCCAAGTACCAAATATTGATCTCTTATTCCTTGTAGAAGTCCTTAAAATTGGTGCTAATGAATTGTGATCACTTGTCTGCGATAGAGAATCTTGGTAGCTCGAAATTTCTGATGATATTTTTCCATGCAAATTGGATGACGTACAAGTCTTTGACGTTAGAGTATGCTTCGCCTTCAACCCATTTGGAGAAACAGTCGTTCGCCATCAATATAAACTTTTGTTTGCTCTGGTGCCAAGAGTAGTGGTGCTGCAATATCTAGCCCCTATTGAATAAAAGGTTAAAGACTAGATACATACGTAAGTTTGTTGGATGGCATATGATGCAGTGGGCAAATATCTGTCATTTGTCAGCCTCTAACGTAGTCTTCTGAGTTCTTTAGCAATGTTGGCCAATAATATCCTTCCAACATGGTTCATTGAGACATTAATCTTCCTTTTGAATGGTTGTCAAAATGTCCCTCATGAATTTAAGCCATAACATTCAAATTCGCTTTAAGGCCGAGAAATTTAAGAAGAGGTGTTGAGTATGATCTCTTTTATAGATTTCCTCCGAACATGCAATACTTGGCAGCTTTCATTCTCAACTTCTAAGCCTCCGACTTATCTGTTGGTTGAGTGTCATCGTCAAAATTTTTTCATTATCTTCCTTATCAAGCACTCTTGGTCTTCCTCTGCAATTAATATTGTTGTTTCCATGATGATACTCTTTTTAGCTAGAAATCCCACGAGATATGGTTCATTTCACATTTGACTGAACAACTAAGATATAACTTCAATTCTTAAAAAGCTGCTTCACATTCGTCGGTCCACTAAAAATCTTTGCAACCTCTTAAGATGTTGAAGAACATATAACACTGATCCAAAGGTTTGGATATGGACCAATATAAGGCTACTACTATCCTATTTAGCTTCACTACTTATTTTTTATCCTGAGGTGAAGGCATGTCGAGCAAATATTTGATGTGATTAGGATTGGCCTCAATTCCTCGTTATGTCACTAGGTCATCAGAGGCTTTAGTCGACACCGATGTCCACTACTAATCTCATTGCCTCACAATCAAATCAGCTCTCATAAAAACAAGAAAAAGAGAGTATGGAAGGAAAGCATATGTAATGTTTATCATTTTTTTTATCCTCTGTTAAAAAGAAGCATAAGGAGGTTTATATAAAAAAACCCTAGCCCCCACCCAAATGGGTTGTATGTTTCTGCATTATTTTACCCATACACTTACTATCCTTTGTTTATATGTTATGAGATTTGATATGAACTGCAAAACAATAAAAACGTGAAGATCTCTAAAATATTGGTGTGGTACCAACCAAAGGCACTCTGACACTCAAGTAAGACGTGAACTTTGAATGCTTGAGTTTGTAAGTAATAAAGTATATGTACCTAAAAATAAGTGGACCACATGGTCTGGTGAAGGTATATGGGTTTGTATGCCTTGACCTTTAGATGTATTGCCATGTAGATGTGGAACGTGTGTAGATTAGGCTTAGACTGTTTGTGTCGAAAGTCTCTATCAAGTAGAGGGCTAATGTGAGATAGTTTGGTCATTCTATGAAGAGTGTGTGATTTTGCTAAGAAGTGGGCTCGAGTGGTTCGAGCCAACATTTGGCGAGATCCGCTTCGACCTTTCTTTCTGATGATATCTACTCCGACCTTTATTTTTGATAATTAGCTGGGGCATGGGCTTGGACAATCCAAGCAGACATAAAAGTTAGAGCAATGAGAGTCCCGTTAAATCAATTAGGATGTCTTTGACTGGTGTTGATTGTTCACAGTCTCTCGGATGTCTGTAACAAAGGAGCCTAGCTCAGCTTACACAATGATACTTATATTATATTCATACTTATATTACAAACTTAAGCGGAGGGGATTCTCATCCAAATCTAATCCAATTTAAAATCTGAAAATGCATTTTTAGTATTATATTATTGTACCAAACCTACCAAAATAAATATTGTACCAAACCTTTCATCAAAAAAAATATTGTACCAAACCTACGTAAATAAATATTCTATAATATTTGTCATATGGACAGTTTTCAATGAAAAAAGAAAAAGAAAGTTAAAATATTAATGTAATATATGAGTAAGTGGATGATGACGTTTGGTTCACAATATCTGCCATTATTGTATACATCTCACGTAAGTTATGTTTTTATTCTTCTAGTAGCTGCTATGCTATTTGGCGCAGAAGCTACTCTTTTATTCCCATTGTTTTTGCCACTTGTTTTCCAAAGTGCCACTGGTTTCATATATATTCTCCTCTCATAACTCCGGTTTTCAGTTTGCTTTTGTTGTTTTCTTGGAATATTTTCTTAATTATACAACTATATATATATATATACACATGGGATTTTTTGCGGAATTTCTAGTTCTCACCTTTCATTTTCCTAGAAAATTGTTGGACATGCCAAAATCTACATTGAATTGCTCATCAATCATTTTCATATATAGGCAAATTTAGTATTCATTGCCGTTCAAGATAACTAAGGACAAATATTTTCTTGATAGAGACAATTTTCTCTTTATCTTCTCCTTATTTAATAGAATGCTTTTTTTGGAGAGATCAATTTTCTTTTAGATACCGTGGATCCAAGTGACTGTATTTCTTGAATTTGTTGGCAATATGGAATTGCACAATGTTGTTCGAGAAAGGTAGTGGTACAGCACCAGAAATTTTACCAAATTATTAAGTACTAAATGAGATGGTAGAATTGTTTACATTATTTTATTGATTAAAAATAAATATAAATTAAATATAGATAAGTGAATTTAAAAAGATTAGTAAAATTTAACACAAGCCAATATGATTAAACATCATTGTTTTAGTTAGCAAATTGGTAAAATACTTGGTGCCCCTAGCATTTAACTAGTGAATTTGGTGTCATTTGCATTATTCGCTTAAAAGAACTCCTTGTTGGAAAAAAAAAATGTTTAAATAAACTTAAAAAATTGAAATATGTAACGAGAGAATTAGAAAAAATAAAAAAATAAATTTAGAGGGATCAAATTTATTAATTAATTTTTTAATATATAAATAATACATTATTTTATTAAATTTATATTAATTCTATAATTGTTGAATTTAAAATGTTTACGCACATTTACATTTTATTAATTTATAAACTATTAATAAAACTGTTATATCATTGGATACTACATAATTAGAATGTTTGTATACAAGAAAATTTGGATTTCAATATTGTGCATATTTTGTTCTCGTGCTATAGTTTTTTTTTTTTTTTTCATAATTTTCTTTTAAACGATTTTGTTAAATTACTTCATTGCTTATCATAATTCCTTCTAACCAAATGGAAACTGAAAAAATTGGGTTAAATATCAAAATGCGGTACACTACATTCAATGTTGTTCTTAATTTGTTGTCTTCATATTTAAAATATATGAGAAAAAAATTAACTAATTCTTCATCTGCACCCGAATTGCATAAATTAATATATGAGTAATACTACAAAAATTATTTAATTTATCATCATATTTACTATATATACACAGAGATGGGAAAATCAATTTTTTGGCCGATATTTCAGCAAAATTTTGGTTTTTTCATGTAACCGAAATTATTTCTATAAAAAAAAGAGATAAATTTTTTGATATTTTTCCAATATTTCTGCAATATTTCTGTTGAAATTTTCATTGTAATTGCTTCATAAATTGGTCATAATTTTCATAATTTCTGTGAAAATTTAGATTGTTAAATTTAAAAAATATGATATATTTTTATAAACATTTGAATATTTTTTAAATTATAATTATTTATTGATGATATATTTTAAGATAAAATATAATTAGTTGAATTGGAATTTAAAAGTAAAATTAAAACAATTAAAAAAATGTAAAATAATGATTACAATTTTAAAATAAAAAAAAAGTTATAATTAAAAAAAATTATTTAGCATAAATTTTCAACAAGTTAAAAAAATTATTTGATTAAAAGTTTAAAACTCACATAATCTAATCATATAAGATATAATTTATCCTGTAAATTATCTATAATTATAAAATTGTATTATTTTTTTATATTGTAATCATTTTTTCTACCAATATAATTGCTCACGTGAAAGATTTAGACATCCATTATTTAGTCTTCAATAAAAAAAAAAACCGATGAGGATTGAAGGTGAATTACACTCATGCAATAAGGATCATGGAAATAGAGAATGTGGGCCAGAAATTGGTGCTATAGGAAAAGATTATACGCGTAGAGAAATAGGTACAATGAGAATATCACAACAAGAAGATAAATCTTTTTCTACAAATTTTGGATCAATGAAGATTGAAAGTGAATATAACTTTTATTTTATCGATGGTTATGGAATGTCATCAAGTAATAACTTGATACATTCTCAAACTCAACCATCAGAGGTGAGTGATATGAACGAAGCCAATCAACGTCATATCCATATCATGACTATCAGCAAAGACAATCATATGAAATATTAAATCCATATGGTTGACATGTTAACAATTACATGCAAAATTATCAAGGAGATGTACATTTTAATCATTATTTCACTCAATATACAACTAGAACTGAAGATGAGGAAGATAGTGAAAATTTTCAATCACCAGAAAATTATATGTGGTATTGACTTATATTTAATTAATCATGTATTTGTATTATTATTCTGATTAATGAATAACTCGTTACTTAATTAATAATATTTTTGTTCATATCAGTGAGTACTATAAATCTCTTAATTATAATAAATATGATTTCTAGTCACCTCTTTAAAATATGCATTGTCCATGATAAATTCAGAAGAGAAAATCACTGATGAAAATATGACTGTATATATATATATATATATTTTTTTTTTTT
>QANX01007130.1:37985-80130 GCA_003254975.1 Ochetophila trinervis | reverse complement strand
TATATATATATATATATATATATATATATTTTCTCATCGGGATTTGTTGTTCAAAATTTGTCTAGAACAACGTGTATCTTAAAGATACTTTCAATTTTTATAGTTAAATTCATAAAGTATCTGATAAATAAGCATATTCTAAAGTTTCATTAAAAATTTACATATTTTTTTATAAATTTCCATCATTTTTTTTATTTTTTTTTATCAATATCGATATTTCCATTTATATTTCCATATTTTTAACCTACGATATTTCTATCGATACCGATATTTTCATCATTGCATATAATGTGTTATTATTTGATTAGTTAATATATTATTATAACCAATGATAAAAATATCGATATCGATAAAATATCATTATCGATAAAAATTCAAAAAAAATTACAAAATTTATAAAAAAGCATGTAAATTTTTTTAAAAAAATTTAAGATATGCTTAAATATTTTATCAATTTAATTATAAAAGTTAAAAAAATATTGAATTGAAGTTATATTTTTTATAATCCAATAACTGATATCATTCATTGATAATGACAAAAATATTATTATTAGGTAATAAATTATTCATTAATTAAAAAAATAATACAAATTTATAATGTTTAGTAATTGCATCAGTTCAACATCGATTTTTTCTTTTTCCTACAAATTATAGAGGGAGGAAATGGTAAAAAAAAATTAATTATGCAGAAACAGGGAAGAAAAATAAATAAATTTGACTCACTGCAATGCCATTAATTTCATCTCATTCCTTGAAAACATATCTAACATACATACAGCCAACCACTTGAACAAATAAATGAAGAAAACAATGGCCAAAAAGGGGGAAATGGACTCCGTCACAAATGGTGTGTTTTTTGGTAGATTCCTAGTCTCTCCAATTAATATTAAATTACAACCCAGAAGCCAACCCAAAACAAAAAATTAATTAGCAGCAGTTTATCCTCATGTTAGAGAATTGACTAGACAAACCAGACCCATTACTCAAATCCCTTCTCTTGGGTTTTACAATTGGAGGCATCCAATTGCCAAAACCATGCACTACAATATTTTCCACTTCCTTGTCAGCACTATTTAGGTCTTTTTTATGAGAGCTAGAGAGCCATTTGGACTCCATGTAAGTGGTTGTTCTCCAAGGAGGTAAATGGAGACCTTTCTCTTTGAGGGACTGTTTGGCAGCTGAGCAAAGAATTGAGATAATCTTCATGAGTTTGGTCTCTGTCCCAACAAAGACAGTTGGGAGTGTGTCTATAAGTTGTTTGTATGCTGCTGTTGGTCTAGCCAATTCAAACTGTGACCGAAAGTCTATGTCCACTACTAGTCTCATTGCCTCCCCCTTTATCTCAATGTAGTCATAATTTCCTGTATATTAAATCCAAAATATTAAGAGAATAAATCATCCCCCAGGAAATTCAATTATTAAAACTTCTATGAACAAAATTTGATAATACAGCTTATATAACTAAGAAATATTATTGTTTTTACCACCCCAAAAAAAGATAAAAAAAAAAAAAGTAAGAAATATCAACATACTGATCAAGTCACTGTATTTTAAATTTAAATATACCCCCAAAAAAAAAAAAAAAAAAAAAATTAAAAAAAAAAAAAGGGTAATACGATAATCAAAATAAACAAAATTTGAGACAGAGCCAGAGAGACCCACCAGCAGGACATCCCAAGGAAGTGACCCAAGAAGTTTGACAACGGGAAGCATTAAAACCATCCATTTTGAGCTTGACTAGAAGCCACTTCTTCATAACAGTACTGGTCTTCTCTGAATCCCTTTTGTTTCTCATATGATTCAAGATATTCTTAAGGACCTTAGCTTCATACTCTGTCCCACTCCCAAGAATATCCTGAAAAGAGAAAAACACACACAAAATTCCAGAGATATTAAAAAAAAAAAAACAATATATTCTCAAAACTCAAAATAGACACATATTTATGTATAACGTGAATATGATATACATACTCTCCACCCAAAAACCATTATATGTAAACAAAAGATTAGTTAGAATTTGGAAAAAATAACATTTTATAGAATTAGAAAGTACATATATACCATCAAAGTGAAATATTGGGTTTGATTATTAAGAGGCAGACAGTTTGAGGAAGATGTAAAAAGTGGTCTTGCAGGTGATTCTGAATATTCCATAAAATCATGTACCATCTCAACTAGTATTTCCTCTTCCAAACTACCCATATATGCTCAGCCTGGTCCTCTCTTCTTTAAATAAAACCTTCTTTTTTTTTCTTCTTTTTTTTTGGTAAAATATTAGGGAGAGCTTTTTGAGTGAGAAATGTGGAAGATGGTATCTGGGATTTTCTTTCCAATGGGTCAGCTACTTTATATGAGATAAGTATGACTCTGGCGGTGGAAATTACAGCCATATGGCGACAGATGAGGTCATTGTACTTTTTTTATTTTATATGAATATAAAATGTGCATCCTTTTACTATTGCTTATACTAAGCCATAGCTTGTGTGTCACGTGGTATTAGGACATGCAACCATTCAAGATCATAATGCAATATATTAAAATTTGAATTTTTAACTATGGACTTTGCAGCTGTAAAACATAAGCCAATTTTAATTTTACCGATAAGTTATTATTACTTTCGATAGTAGTTGGTTATTGTATTATTTTTTGGTAAAATTAAAAAATAAAAGATGCTTTCTAATAGTATCATATTCAATTATCCATATACAACCCTTGTATTCTTCGGCATTGCGACATAAAGAGTGCATATATATATATATATGTTATATGTATATGTAATTGTGATAATTAAATAAATACAAACGGTAAATAATCAGTGTTATATAGGCAATTATTATTGATGGAGAATATTCTTAAAATAGCTGGGATAGTGATTTCTCTGTCAAAAAATATGGAAAAAAAATAAGTGAAAAAGAACCAACTTTAATGACTTTTTCCTTTCCATTTTTGTTCATTTTCTCTAATAGTATTTTTCTTGTTAATGGAGCTCCGAATTTTCTCAAATAGATTTTTACCGCAACATAGACTCAAATGGGCAATGAAAAAAATAACCTAAGCAACTACACACAATTTAACAAAAAAATAAACAAACTAAAAGAAATAAAATTTAATAGGTGCGTGCTCCTGCAAACCTGCATAGGGCAAAAAAAAAGAAGGAAAAAAATGGTGAAAACTCTGGTGACTATTTAAAGGAGTCTTTTAGAGTACATTCTCTTTTTTTTCTTTAGAGTTTTAGTGATGAATTTTTTAAATATTGATATATAAATGAATAATATTAGTATATAAATGAATAATATTAGTATTAGTCTATAATGGACCAATATCATATATTATTCACTTATGTACTAATAATAGTCACTTATGAACCAATTTAATGTTCTTGGCACTAAGACACAAAACAGAACAGATTGTATTGTATAATTTTTCCTATTTAAGAGCTCGGAGAAAAATAAAAAAAAGAGTACTTCATGACTTGGTAAAGGTTTTTGTTATCTTGTCATGTCAAATTTTTTTACTCAATTTTGATCCGCTAAACTACCATGTTAGTGTTATAACTTGAACAAATAAAAGAAACATGTTGCAGAAGAGAAAGAAAACACAAGAATACAAAATTTATAGAGATTCGGCATAAATTGCCTACATTCTATTGATAAGGAGATTACAAGCCTAAGACCAATCTAACACTTAGATTAATCAAAACAACAATAAACCCCTTACAACCTATCTCACATATATTTCTTGAAGAAAGATCTTTTAGAAACTCTATAACCCGAAGAGGAAGAAGAAGAAAAACTGAGATTACACCTAGAGAGAATTCCCAAATGTTACAGACTTAGCTTCCCCTAATCTCACACACCCTCACAACCCAATTACAATAGAAGAAATATATGCACAGACCAGCCAAGTGAAACTGTGCGTTTTACACTTAATAAAACATAGCAATAAGTAAAACAGTGTGTTTAGTCTTTTATGTATTACAACCAACAGTTAGAATATACAAAGTCTAATACGTTTGTTAAATTGTCGTGCAACTTTCTATCTAATTTGTTAAGACATTAAAATGTTATTATCACTGAAGGTCTCTAAACTATATCGTATTTAGAGGTGTACAAAAACCCGTCAACCCGACCCAACCCAGTTGATCCGACCCAACCCATTGAAAAAACTGAATATTTGGGTTGGGTTGGGTTGGAAGATATCAAACCCGGTGTCATCGGGTTGGGTTGCGGGTTAGATAATATAAAACCCTATAAAACCTGATCCAACCCGAGTATATTAAAAAAAAAACACACATTCTGCCCTAAGCCCCTAATTCTTCTCATTATTTGCAATTTCACTCATTTTTGGCGCCGCTCCTCTCCCAAGTTTCTGAGTTCCTGGCTGCTTCGGCCACCCTCTGCTCCGTCACTCTGCCAACTCCAGCTCCAGCCCCGCCCCCTCTCAGATCTAGCCCCCAGCCGAGTGATTCTCTTTTGCTCTGCGCCTCCGCCAACTCCAGCAAGCAACCAGTCTCGAGTCTTCGACAGCCCCGCCCCCCTCATTCAGCTCCTGCTCCAGGCTCCAGCAGAAGCAATTCCTGACTGCCCTGTCCCCTCATCTGCTCCTCCAGCTCCAGCCCCCGAGTGAAACCAGGTCTGTGTGGTTTTGATTTTTTTTTTTCTTTGTTTCCTTCTTTTACAATTGTTTGGGTTAGGTTGGATGATTTATGTTTTGTTCATCGAGGATTTTCTACAATTGATGTTTTGTTTTTGTATATATTTTCATATTCAGAGACCGAAATCTTCAGTTCAAGGCTACTTATAGTAGCCTTGAATTTTTCTTCACCTGATTTGTAGTTCTCCAATAACTTTGACAGTTTTTCATGGCTAGCCATCAGCAGTTGCTGGTTTTGTTTAGAAGCATCAAGCTCAAGAGTCAGGTTTTCTAGCTTCATTTCATATTCTAGGTGCATAGTATTGAGCTCATTCTCAATTTGTGCAAGTTTAGATTGAATTTCTTGAAAATCCTTTTGCAATTTTATGTTATCAGCACGTAGTCTAGAATCTTCCTGCGCAGCACAATAAGCTAATCTTTCTCCTTCTTCCTGACTTGAAGAGAGTTTTTTCCTCAGATGTTCTACCTCTAGCTGAAGGTTATGTACTTCAACTGCCTTTTCCATATACATCATATTTAAAGAGCTTTCTTCCAACTTCAATTTCTCCTTATATCTTAAGTTTTCGTCAAGAACTTCATTTAATTTTGAAGATAAGATGCTCTCTTTTGAAGCAATTTCTGCCACCTTCCAGGTCTTCAACTTTCTTGGAGCTATATGCCAACCTTTTATATGAATCCCTTAGCTTAGTCTCCAATATGGACAACAATCGTGCAACTCCACCTTTTGTTTCCGCAACTCTCCATTTAATTTATGAGTTCACTGTTATTTTTTGATATTTCCCTTATGTTTTGTTCATTGAGGATTTTCTGCAATTAATGAGGATTTTCTGCAATTGATGTTTTGTTTTTGTATATATTTTCATGAGGTCATAGATGGATCATAGACGTGGGAAGTTTTGAAGTTGCAAGATCATGAAGAATTGAAGATTGTTATTTTGTATTGGAAAAAATATGCTTTTTTTTTTTTGTCAAAATTTGAGACATTATTTTTTTTTATCTTCTATTGCTTATGGATTGATTGTTATAATTTAGTTTGACATTAATTGTTTTAATTTGAAACAATTTATTTTTTAATTTTAGTTGGATATGGATTGTAATTTGTATTTTTAATTTCGTAAAGAGTTGTGTAGTTTATTTTCTTGCATTATAATAGTTTATAATAGTTCATGCAATTTATTTTTGCAAAAAAAAGAGGAATGAAGTTAAGTTATTAATTAAAATTCAATTTATTAAAAAATTAATTTAGACTAAATTAAATATGAACTAACCCGATCAACCCAACCCGCACTTTTATGGGTTGGGTTGACTTTTTTTAAAAATCCGGCCAACCCAACCCGTGTACACCCCTAATCGTATTTTACATTTTTAAAAAAAAATAAATTTCTCACTTTGATCATCAAACTCATACTGTCGTATCACTGTAAGTTTTTTTTTTTGAAATTTACGTACATTTAAACCTTTAAAAGGCACGTGTAATGCATGTGTGGTCAATTTTAAAGGTAAAATTGTAATTTTAGAATTTTTTTATTATTATAGGTCTTTAAACTATATCGCGATTTATACTTTCATCATAAAACATTTTTTTCATATTTTGATTTTCAAACATATATTTCACTTAGAAAAGCTTACACATGAGGTTTACGCTGACACCTCACTTCCTCCACGCAAGGTTATTATTTTCCTTTCTTTTTATAGCTTTATTTGCAGATACAAGAAAAAAAAATTGATCAAAAGGGTTTTTATTTTGAAAAAGAACGTTGTGAAATATTTACTATGTAGTGGAAGTTAATTTTGAATAACTAAAAGGTAGAGAAAATGATGAGAAATGAAAAACATAATAAAAATAAAAAACTCATGGATGGTTACATATTAAGCTTGTGTATTCGTTTTCAGGCGATATGTCGTCAAATCGATGCATGAGTGACATCATTAACGTTAGTATGAAACAAATAGTATAAAAATACTAGAAAATGTGGTTGGAGGTGAAAGATCTAGTCGGGTATAGATACGGGTTGTGCGATCCGTTTCTTTTGAAACAAGACGACCCATGAACTCATTCCAAGCTTGAAGATGACTGAAACGACGTTGTGTCATGAATCACATTGAAACGACGTCGTTTTATTTTTTAATCTTTTAAAATTAAGTGCCATAAACTAAAATGACGTCGTTTTATGCAATCAACTACCAAAATTCACTATATTTTAGTTATTCAAATTTTACTTCTAACATATATTAAATATTTCACAATTTTTTTGAAAATCAAAACCCTTTTAATCAATTTTTTTTTCTTGTATCTGCAAATGTAGCTAGAGAAAGAAAAGAAAATAGTAACCTTGCATGGAGGAGAGAGAGTGAGATTGAAAGAGGTGTCAGCGTGAACTTTATGTGTGAAATATATGTTTGAAAATTAAAGTGTGAAAAAAAAAATTTAAAACAAAAGTATAAATTGCGATATAGTTTAAGTTCAACCTATAGTGATAAAAAATTCTAAAATTACAATTTTATCTTTAAAATTAATATCACGTGCATTGCACGTGCTTTTTAATGGTTTAAATGGATAAAAACTTCAAAAAAAATTTATGGTGATACTGCAATATGAGTTTAGGATAAAGTGAAAAAAAAAGTTTCCAGACGAAAGTGTAAAACACGATATAGATTAGAAACTTTAAGTGATAATAACCTTACATTAAACAAATTTACTATTTGAAATTGAATATGAGTAAACCTTTTTTTTTTAATAAAATAAAACTTTATTAACTAGCAATTGAATAGCAATGAGCTTGCAATGAAAGGTTGAAGCCATTTTGGCCCATCCTCTGTCAAGATTTCAACAGTTTCTCTAGAAATTGCAAATCTAGCTAAACTATGAGCAACCACAATAGTTTCTCCATTTGAAAAAAAACACAATTAAACTTTTTTATAAAATCTCAATATTCTTCTAATCTCACTTGCTAGAAAACAATATCTCCAATGAACTCCATGGCTGAATTAATCAACTGGACAGCTTCTTTTGAATCACTTGCAACTGTTCCACCCATAATCCGTGCTCACCTCCGGGCCACTTGTAATAGCCAACAGCTCTTTTGTAAAAGGAGAATACAATTGCTTGAATGGTTTTGCCATTGCCACGCCTGTTTCCCCTTTAAAATTGTTATTCAAATACATGTAATCTATTGCAAAATAATAAATTTATATTTCCAAAAAACATACACATCAATACACATATAAGAAGAAAAATTAAAAAAAAAAAGGACAATTTTTGCCCAGCATCGATGTTAATGGTTCTGTAAACCAGAAAAAGTCTCAAAGGCTACAGCGCCTTTCTTATGAGAATAACATCAAATTTCCAAAATTAATGAACGACATATTTGTGCAGATAAATGATATGAATAGACATGTTGATCTTTCAAATGTAGAATTTTAGTGAATATATAAAGCATTTTGCACGTGTTGGGGAAAAATACACCTTAAAAGACATGTTAGTGAAAACAAAGAAAAAAAAAAAAGACATGTTCGTAAAAATATGATTAAAAAAACAGAAAGCATGAGTAATTTGGAAAAGAAAAAAACAAATTAGACATGTAAGTAAACTCACAAAATAAAATATGCGGAAAAAAACTTGGCTTAAAAAATAACATATGAGTAACGAAAATACAAAAAAAGAGAGGAATATTTCCTTTTTGCTATCATTGTTTTGGACAGATTTAACATCCATTTTATATTTTTCATCCTGATTACCAAAAAAAAGTTATATTTTTCATCCTATTTCTTTTACTTTTACCAAATAACTAAATAATTTTTCGTTTCTCCATTTTTTTTCCCCTTCCACTTTTCACTCATATTAAACACGCACTTAAAATTCATTAGTAACCTTTTTTGCTTTGAAAATTCATTAGTAACTTAAAAATAAGTATCTTAACAAAAAAAAGAAAAAAGAAAAAAGAAAAAAAGAAAAAACGAAACAAAACTTAATACAAGTAGTTATAATCGATAAATAATTTTATTTCAAAAAACAAATATTTAAAATATTTAAAATATTTAAAATTAACTACAGTAGTTTTCCCTTTCAGAAATTATTTTCTAAATTTTTTTTTTTGAAATTAGGGATAATTTTACAAACACCTCCTGACTTTTATTATAATATCAAATTAGACCTCCAGATTTTGAAAATTCCTTAAACACCCCTACACCGTAAAAAGTCAGTAACTCTGACGGTGTCAGAGTGCTAAATGACATTAATACCCTTATTCTAATAAAATAATAATAAATTTTAAAAAAAATTGGTTTTTAAAAAAATAAAAAAATTAAATTATCTCTTTCTTTCTCTCTCCTATATTTTTTTTCTCTCATTTTCTCTTTTCTTTCCCCATTTCTCCTCATTACCAAAACATTTTTTTTTTCTTTGGTCTGCACCAATTCGAAGAACAAAGCCAAAAAAAAAATTTATATTACTGTGTTTATTAAACCAGGAACAGAAAGGGAAAAAAAGAGAAAGAAAGGAAAGAAAAAAAAAAAAAGAGGGAACGAGGTGCGGGGAGAGAAGAAGAAGAAGAAAAAAATGAAAGAAGGAGAAAAAAAAAAAGGAGTTGGCCAAACCAGAAAAAGAAAGGGAAAAAAAGAGAAAGAGAGGAAAGGAAAAAAAATAAAAAAATGAAGAGAACCTGGTGCTGGTGCGAGAAGAGAAGAAGAAAAAAATGAAAGAAAGAGGAAAAAAAAAAAAAAAAAGGAGTTGGCCAAACCAGAAAAAGAAAGGGAAAAAAAAGAGAAATAGAGGAAAGGAAAAAAAAATGAAGAGAGGTGCTGGTGCGGGTGCGGGGAGAGAAGAAGAAAAAAATGAAAGAAAGAAGAAAAAAAAAAGGAGTTGGCCAAACCAGAAAAAGAAAGGGAAAAAAAGAGAAAGAGAGGAAAGGAAAAAAAATGAAGAGAGGTGCTGGTGCTGGTGCGGGTGCGGGGAGAGAAGAAGAAAAAAATGAAAGAAAGAGGGAAAAAAAAAAAAGAGTTGGCAGAGATGCTGGTGCAGGTGCGAGGGAGAGAAGAAGAAGAGGAAGAAAAAAAGAAATAAAAAGAGATAGAAAATATAAAATTAAATTTTTAAAATTATTTTAAAAAATTTTATATTAAATGACTGTTATGCTCTTTTGCAGTTAAAGTTAACAAATTTCACTAACGGCAGAGGTGTTTAAAGAATTTTCAAAATTTGGAAGTCTAATTTGATATTATACTAAAAGTCAAAGAAGTGTTTATAAAATTATCAAATTATGAAATGAGGGGAGAAGCAAAGTCTTTGGCTGATCTACGTATTATATGATAATTATCCTAGGAAGCGAGCCAGAGGTCCAGCTCTAACCACGTAAACCCTCGGCTAGGGTTTATCATCTCCATCAATCTCACCGCCATTTCCAACCGAACTCCGGCGTCCCCTTCTCCTTTTCCGGTATCGAAAATGGGCAGCGCCACCAACAGATTCTTCACCCTTCTCTCCACCACCACCAGCAGCGCCGCCCCAATTCCTCTCCTTTTTCACCACCGCCATCGCTGTCATGGTCTCCTTCGCCGCCCTCAACTCTCTCTCCTTCCGTCTTCCCTCTCTTCTTTCTCTCGCCGTGGGCACTACCTTATACTCTCTCCCTCTTCTTCTTCTTCTTCTTCTTCTTCCCCTTCCTTCGTTCGCAGAGCTCCGCAGCATTTCCACTCCCATGCCGGTACTTCTTCCCTCGGCGAAACCCACTTCTTCGATTCCGCCTCAGCAGCCGTCTCGTCGTCGGCGTCGGCTTCTTGGACTTCGCACCCGTGGCTCGAGTGGTCCAACTTTGTCAATTCGCTTTCTGCCGCAGGTTATTTCAATAGGAACTTGGGGCTTGTCGGAAATGATGACTTCGTTGGAGTCGAGGGTTTGCCTGAGGATTTCACACTCGCTGCACGCGCTTGCTTGGCGTTCGCGCGAGAAAGGGCTAGTCTTGTAAGGTTGCTTTCTTCGTGAATCAGTTTTGTGGGAGTGAAATTCAGCGGAGGCTTTTTTTTTTTAATTTTTTTTTTCTTTGACAATGGCGATTGAAACTCTCTAATTTTTATTTTTTTTTCATTTTTATTCTATTTTTGCAGATTGCTTTCGAGAAGAGATGTGGAGGTGGTGGTTAAAAATGGGACTCCTTTTCTTTTCAATGATGCTGATGGTTCTGCTACAAGACTCAGGTCATTTCTATCCGATAGCCAAGCCAGTGTACGTACTGAGACTTCCCTTATGCATGATCAAATTTCTACTTGCAGTTCTTGTTTCAATTTTTTAGTTGTTTGCTATTTTTCTTTTTTCACTATTTAGAGAAATTTCATAAAGGTTGTGGATGTTCTGGAATTCTAAACTTTGTCAAGGGTGGCCTGTTTAGTAACTTTGTTTAACATAATAAAATGGTTCAGTGTGGCGAATAATTTCACTGCCACTATCATGGTTTAGATCTTTGTCAGACTGGTTAAACGTAGTGAAAAATTGAAGGAGATCGAGTTGAATTAAGAGTTTTGACGGACTTGGTATCTAGTTGGTGACCATTGTAGCAAGTCTTATTTTTGTAGAAGATGTAGGAATATTTTGGATAATAAAAGGGCACCTTATATGTAAAGGGCACAACAAATTTTATTGATCTTTCCATGATTTGACCCCCTTAAAAAATGTTAAATGTCTTTTAATTATTTTCTTGGATGCCAAGGAAAATAATTAGCCAGAGGATACTGAGAACAAGTATGCTTATAGTAGTGAAGGGAACTAGATGGTCAAAAGGGTTTAGAAGTAGTCTCCAGTGGCTCACATGATGGATGATCTGAGATGGGGGGAAGCAGATTGTGGAGGTACTGAAGCCTGATTTGCGATACTACCTGTGGTATGTTTTTGTATAAACTGAATGGTTTTTGAGTTATTGAGCCAGAAGATCGTCTCATTTGGAATTATAATCGGAAGATGAAAATAGCTTGAGAACAAAAGAACTCATCAGTTAAGGAGACACCTGATGGAGAGAAATGTATGGAATAATGGGAAGTCCAACATGCTCAGAACTGCACCAATCTTTTTAACTTCTTTTGTGTGGTTTAAGTCTAAAAATAATGGGAGGGAGAAAATCTAAGAGCAAATTGTTTGGTAAGTTGACTCACCAATAACAAGTTAATAGGTCAGAAATTTAGATTTTAACATTATGTACACTAACGACCACCTCTACCCCTGCTTGCTATGACATCTATCAACAGATACTAAACCTCAATTATCTTGAGGATCAGTGATACTAGGTCAAGATAAAGTTACATCAATGTGTTAAAATTGAGACTACAAATTACAAAGAGATTGCAATTTTGAATAGATAAATTGCAATTTTAACCTTGCTATAAGATTATGGTCATATAGGAATAATTGTTGTTTATAACAATCCTCGATTACTAGACATAAGGTTTTTAATACTTCGTTCTTCATTCATAGATTTAAAGCACTCCTTCTGGTACTCACTTAGTTGTTCCATCTTGTTTAAGTCCAAATATGTTTTCATACAGTATATCTAAGAAATATATCTCTGTTGAAAGTGGGTTTCTGTTTCATGGTCAACTTCACAGGTTTCTTTAGCAGTGTGTAAGAATGTGATTTAGCACAAACTAAATATCACATGCTCTTTCACCTATCCAGTCATTATTATAAATTGTCTTGTTGCCATGTTTTAAATTCAATTGACTCTTCCATAGGAGGATCAATCAAAAGATGTTTCAGTTTCCTTTAGAACTAATATTACTCTACTTTCAGCCCACAGTACGCCCACAGTACATGAGTTAACAGGCCATGAGTTTTGAACCATGAGTTGACTCACTGTGTAAACAAGCTTAGCTTTATTTAATAAAGAACTAAAAGCTTTTAGGCTATGTTTGGCATACTTTCTGAGAATTCAGAAGCAGCTTTTAAGGCTCAAGAGCTGCTTTTGAGAGTGTTTGGATAATTTTTTAGAAGTGCTAAGTCTCTAGAAGAGCTTTTAACCAAAGTCAGTAGAGAGTGACTTTTTCAGGAAGCACTTCTGTAGAAGCGGAAGAAGGAGTTAAATTTATGCCAAACAGGGCCTTAGATGGATGCAGGATAGATTACTTGTTATTCTTGAATCTAAACTAAATGCATGATGTACCAATTTATTTCAACAAATTAAAAAGAATTATCAGTCTATGCCTCATAACTGTCTTAGCACTACAACTTACATTTCCAGTTCTATTTATCTAGTATGCTGTATAGTTTGGCTTAGATATATTCTTCCAGTAAAATATACCTTCCATGAAAAACTTGGGTTACTTTTGTTCATTTAGAATTTTTACCAGTATGTTTATAAATAACAAACATGAATTTTTTGTAATTTATTTATATTTTGAGTACATGGTTGTAACTTGCAATGTGGTGCATAGTTAGTTATTAGTCGCTAATGACAAGCAACTTGAATTCGTCTTCGGACGAAGGTTCTTTTTTTTTCCTTCTTTCCTAATTAAAATTTCTAGATGATCAATTATTTGTCTTTAGGCCTCAATTTATTTATAGGTTTTAGATGCTTAGCATAAACTTGCAAACATTATATTTAGGTTGTGTTTTTTTTTTCTTTATAAAGTTTAATCTTATTTAACTTAAAACATAAATGTGTGTGTTGATCTCTAAAAAGAAGTGAAAAATTGTTTATATAAATAGCTTAAAAGTTGTAATGTTTTACAACCATTTTTGTTGCACTTCTAATTGTAAGGGATTAGTTATACTTATTAAGGAAGTGAATGTTTAGAAGGGTAGTTCTATAAATATTATTTTAACTTTATAAAGAAAGAACATGGTAAGATTATTACATTGAGATAAATTTGTAAAAAGAACATAGTAAATAAAAGCTAGACAGTTTACTTTTTTGAATAAGATAATGTCTTAATACAGTTTTTGTTTTAAGTGCATCCAAGGAAAAAACGTTGCATTACTTATGAATGAGGTGCATTGAGACTTTTCTTCTAAAACAATCCTTGTAATAACTTCATTTTATCCTTATGCTCTAATTTTCCTTCCAAAATGTAGGTATTGGATACTGATAAAGTACAAACAGTTGATCTGATGAGGTTTATATTAAGTTATGCAAGCAATCCCATTTTCCCTTCAAATAGTAATAATTACAACAACAGAGAACTCGTTGAATCATCTGTCCAGAATCTGTTGAGCGAATTGGCCAAGCTGTGTTATTGTGCTCCAGAATTGCGTTCTTTTGGTTCAGGGCAAGGTCAGTTCCCTGAGAGAAATGGACAAACGCTGAGACCTTTGGGGCAAAATATTGAAATGAAAAGAGGTGACTGGATTTGCTCAAGGTAGTCTCCTTTGCTCCTTTGCTATCACAGGTTTTTGGAATATCTTCTACAAATAATATATGTTTGGGAAAACATGTGTTTACACGTTTCTATGTTCTTGCGGATCATTTGAGAAGTTTGATAAACATTAGCTTTTAAATTTTTTATACGGAGCAGGTGTAGTTTCATGAACTTTGCAAGAAATATGAAATGTCTTGAATGTGAGGAGGCACGACCAAAGAGACAGCTGACTGGTGGGGAATGGGAGTGTCCTCAGTGAGCATCATTTTATTATTCTCCTCTGCTTTGCTGTTATCCATCTTTGTCTAAAAAGTTAATGGTGAAAATCACCTTAAACTCTTTTACTTTTTCAGGTGTGATTTCTTCAACTATGGGAGGAATACTGTATGCTTGAGGTGTGATTGCAAGCGTCCAGGAGCGGCTTCACTTGGTAGTACCACGAGTACTAGGTTAGATATGGCATATGAAAGTGGTAAGAATGCACATATTGATAGCAGGCTGGCTGCCAATGAAGAGAAGGCGCAGCGGTGGTTTAGTAAGATATCTCAGCTGGACAATACTTCTGACTTGAGCAATGCCACAACAGATGAAGATTTTCCTGAAATAATGCCATTGAGGAAAGGAGTGAATAGATTTGTTGTGAGTACAAGGAAAACACCACTAGAGAGGAGATTGGCCAATTCTCAATACCAAAGCAATTTGGGAAATGATGACATTTCTAATATGAGGAGTTCCGAAACTGAGTCTCTAAACAATTTTCTTGGTACTGCAGAACAAGAGAGTCGAAATTCCATTAATAAATTTGATTCAGAATCTAATAATAACGGTGTCACTGGTGGACAAAATGTTGGTACAGATAGTCCCTCTTCCTTCTCTAATGGACAAAATGTTGGTGCAGATAGTCACTCTTCCTTCTCTAACCCAGGCTCCCTGCAGTATGGACAGGCTGGAGGGAACAATTCCAATTATGTTCCATTTGTGCCATTACCTGAGGATATGTTTTCTAAGAAACCAAGGGCAGAGGAGAGTGAGGAGGTAGTGACAGGCACCAATGAATCTGTTGCATCAAACACTAGTTCGTTGTCAGGCAAAGTTTTCAGGAGCAATGAGTATACTAAATCAGGAGAGAGTGCAGACCGGGCTCAGAGCAATGGCAAAGACAAAGAACAGGCTGAAAAATCTGAGAGATGGTTTAAGAGGGTTGCAGAGCTGCATAATGTTGCCGATCTGGCTAGTGCAATTTCAGATGATGACTTCCCTGAAATTATGCCAATGCGTAAAGGAGAGAATCGATTTGTTGTCAGCAAGAAGAAAGATCGTTCTTTAACTTCTCCAGCATATAAGAGAAGAATGGCCTTGGAGCAAGGTAACAAAACCAATTTTGTTCCCTTTGTCCCCTTCCCACCTGATTACTTTGTCAAAAAGGACAAACCTCAACCAGATGGGAAGGCAGATTTGTCTAATGAGGCTGCCGGTGAAACAACTTCATCTTCCAAAACAGCAGAGAAGCTTCCAGAAAAGTTGGATGATGCTAGATGGAAGGAGTTGAGTAATGACCATGTTCAACGAATGGAAAATAAACTGATTATTTCGAAGAGGTGCAGTTCGGAACCTTCCAGAGAGAATCTTAGTGAGAATAACACTGGTACCATTACCAGTGGAAAATTTTCCCAGAAGTTTGCAGAATCGAACAATGATAGCAAGGATGAATCAAGCAATGTATATTCCAAGAAAGAAACTTCAAACAATCGACCAAATTTTACAGAAGGAACACCCCAACTATCTGATACTCAGAGCATTAGAGAGAGCTGGACTGGGAAAAGCTTGGAGGGTTCAGCAGTGAAAGAACCAGATCCTTTAGACATGTCAGAGGAGGCCAAGGCTGAGAGGTGGTTTCGGCGCGTTGCCCAAATTAAAGACATATCAGAACTGAGTCAGATACCTGATGAAGATTTCCCATCGATAATGCCGATGCGGAAAGGGGTGAATAGGTTTGTTGTGAGCAAGAGGAAAACACCATTAGAAAGGAGACTGACATCTCCTCAGTACAGAAGAAATCTTCCTATTGCGAGTTCAGATCCCACAAAAAAGGAAACCGACAGTAGTTGAAAACGAAAATAAAATAAAAAATGGTAATTGCATTGTTCTTAAACAATTTGATTCATCATACATTTGATTGTAATTTGTATAAAGGATTTTGACATTTGATCTATGGGAAACTAGTACATGAGGTGTTGCTGAGATGTCTATGCATGACAAGACTTAAAGTATCCATATATATTTTGTGATTAGTTGAGTTCAAGCTTATTCGAGGGGGTTGTACTGGTTTCTGTAATAAGAACCTTGAGTTTCCACTTCTCCATTAAACACGAGGAAAATGCTCTTCCTGTTGATCGCCACTAGAGTTCATTTTTAGGGGCATTTTGTGGAAACTGTAATTCCCTGTTCGAAGGGTATTACACTAGTATGTATGTCTTGAACTCTCGCATGAACTAAGCCAAAAACATCAATGTAACCTTTTTGGCTGTCAACGTTTATGTTTTCGGTTTGAGGTTTTGCTTCGCACTTATTTTTCTCAAATTTTTTTTTTTGGTGCATGAACTAAGCCAAAAACATCAATATAACCTTTTTTGCTGTCAACGTTTATGTTTATGGTTTTAGCTTTTGCTTTTATATTCTTCTTTCTTTTTTTCTTCTTTTTTTTTTCTCCTTTTTTTTTTTGTCGTATATACTTGACCCGTATTTTAAATGAGAGTTAGGCTTTTCACCCAACTACAAGCTTGAATGAAAAAAAAAATACTAATTAAAATCCATTTCAAAGTGTAAAAATAATAGGGTTCATTGTGATAGACTTAATTTTTTTTTTGCCATTATAAATGGTTATATATATAAATGTATATTTGCCATTATAAATGGTTATCATAACAGTAATTTATATTTTTTATATGCTTAATCTTTCAAATAAAAAAAATAAAAAACCGAAAAACGTAAACCTTAACAAAGGAGCCTAAATAGATGGCTTTCATTTTTTTTTTTCTGTAGAATTTCTTCTCACGAAAGTAAAATGGTTTCGACCAAAACATTCTGTTTAGAACTGATTGACAATGCAATCAGCCAAATTAGTTAGAATACAATTACATCATTAATTTTTTTTTATCTATTTATTTATTTTAAATAGGGACATGTAAAAGTTATTGCCTATTGTTCTGTGTGTGATTCTAATATAAAATTTGATTCATTATATTTTTAAATTCTCTATCATTGAATAATATGGTCCATGCATTCGAATTCTCTGATATACTCTAATAGCTGCTTTGTGAATACAATCTTATTGAATTTATACGAAACAATATGATGTATTGTGATGAATTTTTTAGTGAAATATAATAAAGAAAAATACTATTTGATACTATGATCTATCATTTGTGCCTCGGACAGTTGGTGGCAGTGGTTAAGCTTTTTGTTATATATTTTTAATTTCAAACGAAACTAATTAATTATTGTCATATGAACTATGATCACAGTAGTAGTGAAAATAAGCAAAACTCTATAATAAAAGTTTTCAGTTTTTGTCGAACATAATAAAAATTATAATAATGATTCACAGTCCTCCAAATTATTTACAATTTTTATTTACTAAATGAGGTAACAATATTTTATATTCATTTATATTGGATTTCATTTTTTGTTGAACATAATAAGAAACACTTATCTATATTTAATCTAGATTAGTTTTTCAATCATTAATATATTGCCACTATTAAAGTATACAATCTAAATCTAGTCCTTTGTCATAAGTTTGGACTTTTGAAATTAAGTGGCAATTAGTTGTAGTTTCATAAGGTATCAGAGCTGAATGTCATGTTCAAAACATGGTTGTTCTAGCTTTTTAAATTTAATTCATATTTCACGTGTTAAATTTCATGTTCGAACTTTTGAAATCAAGTGGTACTGAATTGTAGCTCAATAGCCACATTATTTATCACAATCATTGCATAATGCAATTCTAAAACCTTTGTCATGCCTCATATAAACACCAAGAACATTTTTAAAATTTTAAAATTTGAAGCAACTATTACAAGAACCTAACATGAGAATTCCTATTTATCATTTCATATAGTAAATAAAATTGGCCAATAATTTATCGTATGTCTCACTATTCCAAAAGTTATTAATTTTCTGAAAATTATTTTTAGTAATATTGCTACTAGATAATAATCTATAATATTTCAATAATACTATTAATAATAACTTATTTACCAATCCTTTGGATACCCACTAATATGAATTTTATGAAAGCGACCAAAAAAAAAATACTAATATGAGTTTATTATATAAATTTTACTTGTTTCTTGAACTACTTATCCATATTAGTTTATATTAATTTTTTTTAACTCTTATTGCATTAATATATTATTATATTAGTTAGTATATGTGTTGATAAATAAATTTTGTATTTATTGCATTACCTATGTGTGTGTACGTATATTTTAAATAGTGCTATATCCACCAAGTTGTTTATCAATTTGATATGACAAAAGTGATATGTTATTATTTTATCATTAATGCTATAGTTACCAAAATGTTAACTAAAATTATTTATCAAATGATAACTATTAATATGTTACTGGTTGGTACATTCATATAATATAAATATAGATAAATGTACACCTAAATGAATAACTGAATTAAACAAAATAAATAAATTAAATTTTGTAATATTATTCACCACATTATTTGGTAAATATTTTGATAACTTTAGCATTATTATAATTTTATTGGCTGTAAACTTTATATAATAAAAATATGGATGAGTAAAATTAAACATGAGCTACAAAATAACGATAGCTCATTTTTTTTTATCAAATTATTTGATAAACAATTTAGTGCCCCTACTTTTGTTTTATCTTATTTTTTCAGTAATATTTTACCATATAATATGGAAAATGATGTAATTACATTGAATGGATGTTATATTGGATTTTCCTCATTGATATGTAGTTAATATGAAATTTTCAACCACTGATACATCGTCATATCATTCATAAATAAATTTAATAAACAATTTAGTCTCTACCACTACATTTTGTTTTTTTAATAAACTTTTTTTTCTAATATCATATCTCGCTTTGCTTTATTTTCACACAAAACAGATGCATTTCCTTTTAAAAAAAAATTACAACGCATATTTAATATTAAAAATATAATATTCAATATTCATATTTTACAAAAGCGATTTCCACATGGGAACATAGTTTTTTCTCTAAATAATTTAGTATAACAAACATGTTGCTTTGACCCTACCTGATGATGATGATAATAATAATAATAATAACCCTGTCAATTTATTCAGGCCATCAACAGGTTTATTGCTTAAATCTGTTTAAAACTTTGAGAGATATTCTTATTAGTCAACAGCATCACCCTAAAGTCAATAAATTGTTATGCATTTTTTTTTTTTTGGTCTTCTTCTTCATCAATTTCATTTCCTTTCACCATTCCAATTTCCAGAAACACAAAAACAAAAACCAAAACCGATCCAAAACTCCCACAAGATCAGGAAGCCACCGGCCGTCCATGGTCGCACGGAAGAACAATTCTGGCAGTAGCGCAGTGAGCCGGTCATCATCTATGTTGTCTCTCCCAAAGTCATCCACAGCGATCAAATTTCTATTTGCAGTTCTTGTTTTAACTTTTTAGTTGTTTGTTTCTTTTTTTTTTTTTTTTTTTTTTTTTTCACTATTTAGAGAAATTTCTTAAATGTGGTGGATGTTTGTTAGAATCACCACTGATCTTAAAAAACTTAAGTTTATAAAAAGTGAATCATCGTATATTTTATATTTTATCTTTAATATTCTCCCAGGAATTATCACCTCACTTGACACAAGCTTATGTGGCTTAATGTTTGTTATTAAGTAGTTAAGAGAGCTGTTAAATTTGTTAATACTGTTATGGTTAGCTTTGCTGTTATGTGACAGCTATAAGTCATTGATTAGTGGTTACCTTTACTAGAGAACTCTCTTTGTAAGTTTTAGAGTTATCTTTTTATAATACATAAGTATATTTTCTTTAGTTTTCTTTCCTTTTGCATATGATTTTATCTATGGCTTTCTTGTCCATTCTTGAATTGTAACTTGGTATTAGAGCAAGTTTCCATGGCAAAACATACAACCCTCAGTTTCTACATTTTCGAGTTCAGTCATCAAACTTGACGACTTTAACTTCTTCATTTGGAAGTGTCAGATAATACCAGTGATCAAAGGTCACCGATTGACGAAATTTCTGCAATTTGTTTCGTATGATGATTATTTCAAGCGTCAACTCAGTGAAACCTCTCAATCTGATGCTATAATTGGAGAATCAAGTCTAAATCAAAATCATGATGATTGGGAAATCCAATAATCTTTTCTTGTTAGTTGGCTTAGAGGAACCATTGTTAAAAAGGTTATATGTCACTTTATCAGAAAATATACAACCTCTCAACTATGGGAGCAATTGTTAATAGGTATGTTGCTTCATCTCCAAGTCGAATTCTTCATTATTGACGGCTTTTACAAAATACCAAGAAATCTGGTCTTTCTATTGATGATTATATTCCTAAAATAAAAGATCTGGCTGGAAAATTACTAGCTACCGGTGATAAAGTCTCTGAAAAAGATATTGTCATGTATGTAATCGGTGGACTTGGTTCTGATTTCAAGTCAATTTCTACTGTTCTAGAAATTAAGTCTGATCAATATGGTTTAGAAGAAATACAACATCACTTGTTGGCGTATGAGTATAAACTAGAAGAGGAAATTTTAGCTATTAATTGTGATTTGATGCAAAAAGCTGCTCATTTGGCTTCGGGTCATAACAAAACTGAATCTTCAATTCCTCTGAATGTTAATACCAATGTTGCTAACACTGGACATACACCTAATTCATGCCAAACATCTACATGTGAGCATTTGGTGTATAATGTTCCTAGTATGAATTGTAATCAATATGGCTTTATTCCAACTGCTTTATCTTGTTGTGCTAAACATGAAAATAACTGCTCAAATGGACAAGTGTTTCAAACTACACAACAATCTGTTGGAAGGGGACCAACTGACAATTATAATAGAGGCAGAGGTAGAGGGTTTTTTGGAAGAGATGGAAGATGTTCATCTAAACCAACATGCCAACCATGTGGGGTTTATGGTCATATGTTGGCAAATTGCTTTCATAGATTTGATACAAATTATTTGGGCAGAAGTGCTACTAACTACATGAGAAGTCCTGTCTCTCAAACACCCAGATCACCTTAGTTCTTCACTCAGCCACATAGCTATCCCTCATAGAATTATTCTCCACAATATTATCCTTCTCAGAACTACTCTCCTCAAAATTATCCTTAGGTTCCCACAAAATTTCCCCCACCTACATCTCATAATTCTGGATACAAAAATTAAAATTCAAATGGATCTCTAGATTCTTCGCAAGGATCTCTATACACACTTCCAAATTCACAAGGATACAAATCCCAACCATAGGGTCATTTGAGTTTTGCTTCTTAAGAACCATCAACTTCTCCAATGGTGGTTATGTCTGAAAAATTTGCTGAAAATTGTCAAATAACATCACCACAGACTCTCATAGATCCTGCTTGGTATCTCGACAATGGTGTTTCAGATCATGTTATAGCTGATGGTGATTCTTTACTTCAACAAATTGCTTACAAAGGATCTAATAAGCTCATGGTCAGCAATGGACAGAATTTGGACATCACAAATATTGGTAACACTTCTATATCCACTTGCCATTCATATATTCATCTATTAGATGTTATTGTGGTTCCTAATATTGCAAAATGTCTATTAAGCATTTCCAAATTAACAAGAGACAATAATTTGATTGTTGAGTTTACTGCCACACATTGTGTTCTTAAGGATGTTCAAAAGAGACCCATTTTCAAAGGAATACTTGAAAGAGGGTTGTATAAGCTTTTATTGCCAACTTCCACTGAGTCTCATGCACCAACCAAAGCCTGCTTTAAAGTTTTTTCCTCACATTATGTTCTTCTAGCTTTAGAAACATCTCAATCATGCAAAGTCACACATTTTGCTGACTGTGCTAACTCAAATACCGAGCCTATGCTTGTCAATTCTGCAAACAAATTGATGTCTTCTAATGTTTCTCATTTGCAATCTAAATGTTCTCCTTTTTCTTTCTACTTGTAATTCGTCCCAAGTCAGTAAATGTACTCTTTCTTCTTCACTCAATAATACCAATTTGTCTTGTAACTCAATGTGTTTTGATTCTACTAGTAATAAAGTTCATGGCAATTATTTCAGGGGCCAATCGCTTGCTCACAAAATAATTTGTCAGGGATATTATTGGCCCACAATGAAGAAGGATGCGCAAGTTCATGCATGGAAATGCGATTCCTGCCAAAGGTTTGCCAGCGTGCCAAGGAAGTCCTCTGAACAGCTCACCTCGATTACCAGCCCTTGGCCCTTTGCCTAGTGGGGAGTTGACCTTATTGGCCCCCTGCCAGTAGGCAGGGGCTAGGCAAAGTATGCTATAGTCGGGATTGATTTTTTCACCAAGTGGGTGGAGGCTGAGCCATTGTCTACGATAACTGAGGCTAAGACCTTAAATTTTATATGGAGATCTATTGTGTGTAGGTTTGGTATACCACACACCATTGTAACAGACAATGGCAAGCAATTTGATAACCGAAATTACAAGAAAATGTGCTCAAACTTGGGAATTAGGGCAGCTTTTTCAGCCCAATTCCATCTGCAAGAGAATGGGCAAGTTAAGGCTGTCAACAAGGTAATCAAGAACAACCTGAAAGCCAAGCTGGATGTGCACAAAGGGGCCTGGGTGGATGAACTCCCAAAAGTTTTATGGGCATATCGAACCACACCCAGAACTGGTACTGACGAGACCCCTTTCTCTCTAGCATTCGGGGCTGAAGCGGTGATACCGGTGGAAATTGGAAAGCCAAGCCTTATAGTCAGGCACTTCAACTTTGACAAAAATGATGAGCAGAAGAGTTTGAGCCTTGATTTGTTTGAAGAAAAGAGGGATATGGCACAGATTAAAGCAGCAGCATACAAACAGAGATCAGCAAGGTACTATAACTCCAGGGTAAAGTAGAGATGTTCAGGCTGGGAGACTTGGTCCTGAGAAAAATAATGCTCAACACTAAAGAGCATGGGTTAGGAACTCTCGGACCTACCTGGGAAGGTCCATATAAAGTAATTGAAGTATTACGCCCAGGAACGTACAAGCTTGAAGGATTAGATGGAAAGAAATTGTCTTACCCATGGAATGCAGAGCATCTAAAGGCTTACTACCAATAGATCAATGTAACGATGTAGAGCATTTGTAAACATTTTTATTTTTCAATAAAACAAATGCTCATTCAGGAACAAAACGCCTTTCCGCTCAAAACTCTAGAGCTTCTTATTATTTGCTCAGCGGACCTGACTTGAATTTCAGTCGGTAGCTGAAGTCAGGCCAAGGTTCTGAATGAACTGGATTTTCTTATTATTTGCTTAGCGGGCCTAACTCGAATTCCAATCGGTAGCTGAGGTCAGGCCCAGGTTCCAAATGAACTAGAGCTTCCTTTTATTTGCTCAAAGGGCCTGACTTGAATTTCAGCCGGTAGCTGAAGTCAGGCCCAGGTTCCGAATGATTTGGAGTTTCTTATTATTTGCTCAGCGAGCTTGACTTGAATTTCAGCCGGTAGCTGAAGTCAGGCCCAAGTTCCGAATAAACTGGAAATTCTTATTATTTGCTCAGCGGGCCTGACTTGAATTTCAGCAGGTAGCTGAAATCAGGCCCAGATTTTGAATGAACTGGAGTTTCTTATTATTTGCACTGTGGGCCTGACTAGAATTTCAGCCAATAGTTAAAGTCAGGCCTAGGTTCCAAATGAACTCAAGCTTCTTATTATTTGCTCACCGGGCCTGACTCGAATTTCAGCCTGCAGCTGAAGTCAGACCCAAGTACCTTTGCAAATCCAAACCAAGCAGCAGAAAATTCTCCCCTGTCCTGAAAGAATAGGCCAGAGTTTATGGGGGACAGTAGTGGGAAGATCAATTCATCAACATTACATTATGAAAGATTAAGATAGGTTCTAAACTAAATTTTCTTCGAAACACAAAACATAAATTGTCTTTAAAAAAAAAGGAAATTGAAGAAAAAGCAATATGGTTAAAGCCTATGAGGGGCAACGTTAGATGCAGAAGCAAGGATGCCGAAGTCAACCTCCTCAGCCTTTGCTAGAGTCAGAGGACTGGAAGGGCGGAGGTCGTGGCCAGAGACAGAAACCTTTAGGCCCTTAAGTGCTAGGCCATCAGAAGGAGGAACTGCTTGACCAGGGGACTGAGACCCAGGCAGAGGATCAGAATGGGCAGGGAGGTCCTGATATGAAGAAGGCATGAGCCCCAGGGACTTCTCCAGCACGGAGAGGTCCATGCCAGGGAAGCAGACCCAGGCTTCCTTAATTGCGGCGTCCATCCCTGCGTCAAATTGCACATCAGCCTACGTCACCAGGCTCTGGTAGGCTGAGGAGATCGCAACAACCTTGTCCTGCTCGAGTTTAGCCTCGTCAAGGGATCTTTTGAACTAGGCCTCAAGCTCCTGGTGAGCACGGATCCTGTTCTTTAGCTCCCCATTCTTCCTTTCGGGCTCTATCTCCATCCTAGACAAGACGAACTCGAGCTCAGCCGTGCGTTGTTTGGACCCCTCCAATTTTTTCTCCACGTCCTTGAGCCGTGACAAGGACATGTCGGCTGCCTGGAGCTCCATCTCCACCAGCTTATGGACCTTGAAGACTATGAAAGATTAAGATAGGTTCTAAACTAAATTGTCTTCGAAACACAAAACATAAATTGTCTTCAATTGTCTTTAAAAAAAAAGGAAATTGAAGGAAAAGCAATATGGTTAACTTTTTCAGCCAGTGCCAGAGTCGGAGGACTGGAAGGGAGGAGGTCATGGCCAGAAACAGAAACCTCTGGGCCCTCAAGTGCCAGGTCATCAGAAGGAGGAACTACTTGACCAGGGGCCTGGGACCCAGGCAGGGGATTAGAAGGGGCAGGGAGGTTCTGAGATGAAGCAGGCACAAACCCCAGGGACTTCTCCAGCACGGAGAGGTCCATGCCAGGGAAGCAGACCCAGGCTTCCTTAATTGCAGCGTCCATCCCTACGTCAAATTGCCCATCAGCCTGCATCACCAGGCTCTGGTAGGTTGAGGAGATCGCAACAACCTTGTCCTGCTCGAGTTTAGCCTCGTCCAAGGATCTTTTGAACTAGGCCTCAAGCTCCTGGTGAGCACTGATCCTGTTCTTCAGCTCCTCATTCTTCCTTTGGAGCTCCATCTCTTTCCTAGACAAGACGAACTCGAGCTCATCCGTGCATTGTTTGGACCTTTCCAATTCCTTCTCCACGTCCTTGAGCCGAGACAAGGACATGTCGACTGCCTAGAGCTCAATCTCCACAGCTTATGGACCTTGAAGACTGACAAGAAAGCCTGCAGGGAACGACACTTATCAGGGCTAAACATAGAATCCAGCTGACGTGATGCCTCCTCAGCCAGGGAAGAAATAGGGGTGTTGCTGCGTTGGTTGTCTTTCTGGGGAGGAACTTCTCGATGAAGAATAGCCAACGGACTAACCAGGTAGGAGGGGAGGCGTGCCATTTCGTCCTCAGCCATCCTCGTGGCAGACTCCTTACCCTTCGATGCACGAAGGATTCCTTTCCCTTTAGAGGAAAGCTCTTCCCCAGATCGAGATTGCGATCTGGAGGCAGATTCTTTCCCCTTTAGGGAAGCTGGCTTCAAGGCAGATGCAGAGCCACGAGGGGTGGAACTGTGTGTCAGTTTTGCTGACTTTAGAACCTCGTTGAGGTCAGTCAACTCCCTAGGCAGGGGCCCAGGCAGGTCCTTCCGAGAGCTACTCCTCCCTGCCTGACCATTCATGGCTGCAAGAAACCAAAGAACGTTAGTCAGAAACATCACAAGACGAAAAATATGCAAACAGGAAGATCGTTCCTAATTCATACCCAAGGATAACCTCTCCTCAAACAAAATAGATTTGTAGTCCCTCTCTACAAGACTCAAATCCAGTATGGCATCCACCATGGAACGGCTGGCTTGACCAAGAAGAGGGAGGGATGAGCTCCACCCGTGACTTCGACCCTTGAAACATCGAGGCACAGATATCTCAAACCTAGTTCCTTGGGATCCAGACTCCCAGCAACCACCGACGAAGAACCAATCTTTTTGCCATCCGGTAATTTTAGGCAGGAACTTGATGAATTTCCTCCTCCGAGGATAGACGTAATTTTAGACTAGATATTAGGTCATAATTGGAAGGGAACGAGGTTAATTTCAGTGAGGAGCCTACGAACAAAGGGGGCTAGAGGCAGTCTGAGCCCATAGTCAAAGAACCAACTACTTAAGGCTACCTCCCCAGGAGGAGGGGAACTGGCAGACTCCCCTGCATTGGGAAGCCTGGTAGTCACGCCTTCAACATGGAACCTTTCTAGCAAGTTAGCCAGACCCAATTCAGTCAGGTCAGATCTGGCAAAGTCGCAGTCCCTATATATGCCCTTGGGCCGAGATTGTTCCCTTGCTATCCCAGTGACCCTGGTGGCCCTGGTGACCCTAACAGTAAGGGCCGGAGACCCAGAGGAACCCGTCATATTAGCGGCCACTGCGGGATCAGCTACTTCTGGCTCAGTCTCTTCTGAGTCAGAAATCTCCACAAACCCAGTTCGGAGCTTGTGGGAGAGAACACACCGGCAAGTCGCCTGTATTTCCTTCTGACAAAGGGTAGGGGCCTAAGCTCCTGGATAGGTCTAGGCTGAGGGCAGTGGGAAGATTAGAAATTGATAAGGACAACGGGTAATTGTAGCAGCGGCTCACTGCTACTACTGGTAGAGGTGGCCAACATCTGAAAATAATAAGGAGGATTCTCAGGCAGGCTGGAAAATTCCTATGCTATGAACAACGTAGACACTCATGAAGGAAAGTTCCTATGTTATGAGCAATTTAGACACCTAACCATCATGCTGTATAAGACTGAGACAAAGGGACCCGATCCCTTAGGGCTCACAGAGAAAGAATGAGAAATGACTGGGTAGCTACAACTTCCAGGGAAGGAATGAACAACCTAGGGAGGAATCAGTGGCAGCAAGTACTGTCAGAAACGAGTTGTATAAAAAAAACAAAAAAAAAATATATCATGCGCAGCACACAATCATCCATTAGGAGAGGAAAGAAGCTTACCTTCAAATTTGGATGAAATGGCCTCTTTGTGGTAGGAGTCTTCGGCACAACAGGTCTCTGATCAAGCTAAGCCATGAAAATAAAAGAGGAAGCTTAAAACAGTTTTAGAACCGAGGAAAAAAAAAAGAGAAGAAGCAAGCACAAACCCTTACCTGAGAAGCACTAGACTGAAGGTTGAAGCAGGGGAAGACGAAGATCAATGGAAGATGATCAGAAGAGTCCCAGAAAAATGGTAAGAATCAATGAACGAGAATTCAAAAGCTTGGTCTAAAGAGGCAAAAAAAAAAGAAAAAATTGAAATTTTGGGGTTAAGTTAGGAAGTGGGAAGAAACTACCTACCCAAGTTCCAGTGCAGAGGGAGGTGAGGCGGCAAAGGTCACCTCCACTTACTCTCTCCTATGCTGACGATTATTGGAAGCGCAAAAAGTGCCTCACACGTACCAATGTACCCCAACCGTCGGATCAAAATAGACGGACTGGATAGATCAGGCAGTTAATGGTAGCAGCCTCTTTTTGTAATAAAAAAAAAGTGAGCCTTCAAAACTCATGCCAAGTCCGCACCCAGGCAGGGCAAAGGCAGGATTCAAAATTTCAAACAGGTTGAGAAGGCCAAGACAGGTTTTCTGCCCCGCAAGAAAGTTGACCACTTCAATTGAAAATTGGGCTGGTCTTGGGGGCTAGTGTTATATGGATTTTTAGGATATGGGTTAGAGAACCTCCCAGGCCCCTTCTAATGCCCACAAAGAGCATTGTGGACGAGGCCCACTAGTCATAAATAGGCGAAGCCAGCCTGTCAGGCAGGGCCGAGGGAAGCTCAAGCGGGGCATTGTCTTGGACGAGGGAGTAAGTGAGCCCGGTTAACCTTCAGTTCTTGGTTTAATACTTACCTTATTTTTTGAATCCAGGTGTCACAATCCCAGCACATGAGGGTTCATAACCCTAGCATCCAAGCCATTGAAGTGAAGTATTTAAGGCAAGGTTAGGTGAGTGAAAAGGAACGGTTCTCTTGAGATTTTACAACCCTAAACCAGTCGACATCACACCTTAGACAGGTTTCCAGAGGACCCCTCTGCACAGAACCCCAGTCAGGCTGCACCGCTGGCTCTCAGTCTGACGCTATTGTTTCATCTCGCAGGGGTCAAGGACGGAATCCAAGATCTAGTCAGGGAAGAGTCGTGTGGCATCAAGGTGACGAAAATCAGGCAACAACACAGTTTTTGTTTGAAAAGCATCCAAGGAAAAAACGTCACATTACTTATGATGAGGTGAATTGAACTTTTCTTCTAAACAACCCTTTCATTTTATCCTTGTGCTCTAATTTTCCTTCTAAAATGTAGATATTGGATACTGATAAAGTACAAACAGTTGATTTGATGAGGTTCATATTAAGTTATGCAAGCAATCCCATTTTCCCTTCAAAGAGTAATAATTACAACAAAGAGAACTTGTTAATCAATCATCTGTTAACCAAATTGGCCAAGTTGTGTTATTGTGCTCCAGAATCGCGTTCTTTCGATTCAGGGCAAGGTCAATTTCCTGAGAGAAATGGACAAACGCTGAGGCCTTTGGGACAAAATATTGAAATGAAAAGAGGTGACTAGATTTGCTCAAAGTAGTCTCCTTTGCTATCACAGGTTTGAAGGGTATTATACTATGTATGTCTTGAAATCTAGCATGAACTAAGCCAAAAGCATCAATATAACTTTCTTTTTATCGTATATATTTGACCTGTATTTTAAATGAGAGTTAGGCTTTTCACACAACAACAGCCTTGAATGAAAAAAAAAATTACTAATTAAGAACCATTTCAAAGTGTAAAAATAACAAGGTTCATTTTGATAAACTTAATTTTTTTTTTGCCATTATAAATGGGTTTATACATATATATATGTATTATATTTTTTATATGCTTAATCTTAAAAATAAAAAAAAATAAAATCGTAAACGTAAACCTTAACAAAGGAGCCCTAAATAGATGGCTTTCATTTTTTTTTCTCTCTGTAGAATTTCTTCTCAGGAAAGTAAAATGGTTTCTACCAAAACATTCTGTTTAGAACTGATTGATAATACCGTCAGTCGAATTAGTTAGAATACAATTATAACATCGATCTTTTATCTATTTATTTATTTTAAGTAGGGACATATAAAAGTTTTTGTCTACTATTATGTGTGTCATTTCAATATGAAATTTGATTCGTTATATTTTTAAATTCTCTATCATTGTATAGGGATCCACTCAAGTCAAACCCCTTTAAATGAACCCCTTTGGAGACCCTCTTCTATGGATGACACATGGCAAAAAGTTTTTTGAAAAGGAAACAAAAAAAACCGGTGAAACCGGTTGCAAAAGGGAAAAAATGGGGAAAAATATTGATTTGGGCTGGAAAAGAATTGGATGGTCAGAAAGATGCCACATGTTAATTTTAAAATTACATCATATGGGGAAAATTACACAGTATGGAAAAAAGTTACATGTTTTGGACAAAATTACGTATTATGGAAAAAATTACTGAATATGGGAAAAAATTACAGAAGAAAGTTATGGATTTTGGAAAATATTACAACGTAAGACAAAATTACTGAATATGGACCAAAAATTACTAAGTATGGAAGAAAGTTACGGATTTTGGAAAGTATTACACCGTAAGACAATTATTGAATATGGGAAAAAATTACTAAGTATGGAAGAAAGTTACGGATTTTGGAAAATATTACAACGTAAGACAAAATTACTGAATATGGGAAAAAATTACTAAGTATGGAAGAAAGTTACGGATTTTGGAAAATATTACAACGTAAGACAAAATTACTGAATATGGACCAAAAATTACTAAGTATGGAAGAAAGTTACGGATTTTGGAAAATATTACAACGTAAGACAAAATTACTGAATATGGACCAAACATTTCTAAGTATGGAAGAAAGTTACAGATTTTGGAAAATATTACACCGTAAGACAAAATTACTGAATATGGGAAAAAATTACTAAGTATGAAAGAAAGTTACGGATTTTCGAAAATATTACAATGTAAGACAAAATTACTAAATATGGACCAAACATTTCTAAGTATGGAAGAAAGTTAGGGATTTTGGAAAATATTACACCGTAAGACAAAATTACTGAATATGGGAAAAAATTACTAAGTATGGAAGAAAGTTACGGATTTTGGAAAATATTACAACGTAAGACAAAATTACTGAATATTGGAAAAAATTTCTAATAATTACTGAAAATTAAAAAATATTTATAAATGTGGAAAAAAATAATTATATTTCAACGTGTATTACACTATTATGAAGAACCAAATTCGATTCCAACATCACCTGATATGGAACAAATAAAAATTTTAGACAAATATTAGACCATAAGAAAAAAATTTAGCAAATTATTTTTTTCCTTAAATTTTGGGGCATCAAGGGTAGAGGGAGCCAGATGGGAAGGCAGGAGCCGGTGGTCCTAGCAAAATTTTTTTAGCATTTTTTTGTGTTTCGGGGCATTAGAGGCGGAAAGCCCAGGCGGGAAGGCAGGTGCTAGTCCAGGCGCCTGTCTTTTTTATTGAGGTTTTTTCCCTTTCGGGGCATGAGGAGCAAAGGCGGGAAGGCATTTGAATTTTTTTACGATTTAGGTGACCATTTTTAGGCCATAAGGGGCAGAAGGACCCAGGCGGTAAGCCAAGCTCTAGGCCAGGCGCCTGTCATGGCATGAAGTTTTTTTTTTCCAATGCTTTTTTCCAACTCCGCTTTCCAAAAAATATATCCTATAAAAAATATGTATGTTTTATAAGTGAATGAACATAAAAATAAACAATGTTCCATAAGTAGATAGTGAAGCTTTCCCATACAAATGTTTAAACATTTAAAGATGTAACTCTAAATTGTAAATCAATAATAATTTTTGTTTTTAAATTTGTCTACCAAATGATTTTGCATATAATACGTACAATTTTAAATTGAGTGGTTAATTATTTTTATGCACTTATTTAGGGAGTTTAAAGAGTTTATTTCCAGAAGTTTTCTTTGCAAATATCTAATAATACATGGCCTTGTTATAGTTAAAATGATTTAATGAAAATAAGACCTTAATCGATTTTAAAGCTGCAACTATTTTTGTAAATCATTTTACCACTATTCTGTAATCTCCTTCAATGTATTGCTTTTATTCATTGAATGTCTTGAGCAATACTTAACTTGTACAATTTTGTATATTGCATATTCAATTTGGCACCAAATATATATATATATATATGTGTGTGTGTGTGTGGGGTATCGACTTTTTTACGAACCAACTATCACTAGCAATGTTAGTTACCCATGTACCATTTGGATATGAAATTGATATGAAATCAAGTAATCAATGGTGATATCTCAATACTTCTAACAACATTTATACTTATTGATGTTACAACATACATGTTTAACAAAATCAGAACTTTAGTTGGGATAAATAAGTAAAATAGGCACTGTTTGCTAAGGTAAAACTTGATATACATTATACGTTAACACCATAGTAATATAAAAGTTGATTAGCTAAAAGACATGCGCATGAAACAAAACAACCAACATAATTTTTTGGTCGGATATTACGGAGGTGGCCGGGTAGAAGGATCCACTGCTGCCCAAATGCGCTGCAGTTACTCGGATTGTTGCTCCAAATGACTCTCCATCAAGGCTTGCCGTTCAACCATTTTGTTTGGCTCTCAACCAGACTCGCACACATGGCCTCAACGCGCTGAAATGACTCCTCAACAGAGAATGGCACAAAAGAAGAATGGCCCTCCATAGGTGGGGAAGAGTCACTGAAACTGTTTCCTGTACCAGGAATCTCAACGGAATCCTCACCAATCCCATGCATCCTTGTGGTTGTTATCCATCTGCCCTGCTCCTTAACAAAACCGTGACGATGGAGAATAGCCTCGGTAACCACATCAGCAGTCCGAGTGATGTTCACATCCTCGCTAGATGCATCCACCTCAAAATGTTTAAAAGCTTTTGTCAACAGCAGTGGATAAGGCAACGACTTATCCAGCTGGTGAACTCTCACCGTTTGACGCATGTGTTGGAGAATGATGGAAGCTAGAGGTACTCCGGGAACACCTTGCAACCCATTCAACATCTTATCCAAAAAATAGAAGTCAGCAAGTCGGATCTCATTCAAACTGCTTGCTCGAGGAATAACATTCGCACTATACAAATGAACCAATTCCCGCTGACGAATTCCCAAATTGACCGTGCCATTAACCAATTCACAGATTGTAGTCCCAGGTTTGGGCGGGAGTGGAGTCGGGAAGTAGTGCAAACGGCTCGTAGCTTCCTCCAGCCAGAACTGGGGATCAGCTTTAACACAGTCCTTGACCATTACAAAATTGGGACCCTCATCACTAACCCCCAAAATCTTAGCAAGAACTGGCCGAGTGAGATGAATCCGTCGACCCTTTACATAAGACCGGACCGTTTCACCGCCCGCTTTGTCTTTGCCTTCTATGTTGGCATAAAACTCCAACACCAACTGAGGATAGTAAGTATTTGGTAATTGAAGTACGCCACTCCATCCTATCGAACCAAAAGCATCGGTCAATTTGAGAAGAGAATCAATCGCCCCACTAACGGATTTTTCAACCACAAGGGAATTCTGTTTCCTCTGTTCACACAACCTAGCATTAGCGCGAGAAGTGAAATGTGCTGCTTCGGATTTAGTAACGGCCTCTTCCGTCTCATCTCCTTGGCGACGAGATCCACGAGATGAAGATGGAGCTGATGGCTGGGATTTTGGTCTAGATGATGCATGAGTACGGATGGTACTGGGATTTTTATCAGACTTTTGAGCATTACCACGTTGTTTTTCGGTTCGTCCCATAACTCCCAACAAGCAATATTATACCAATTGATCCCCTTCGGCAACCACAATTGTACCTTGAATTGTCCCTGTCCATCATAACAATCCTGGTTAATCACACCAACCTACATTTATTCACAAATACGATACTCAATCAATACAGAGGCATATGAAAAATGGCTTCCCACAGACCATAACATACTTCGATAAATTTTTGACAGATAAACCTTTCACAAACTCAATAAAATCCAATTTTTTCCCACACTATTTGTCAAAATTATAAAGCACTTCGTTCTCATTTCTGTTAATAAACGCATACATGAATATGCCTTGTACATTCCAGAAAGAACTTATTCTTACCTAGGGGAAATGAGTCCCACAGCCAAAACTACTAATATAATGAACCCAATCAAGTATATACTTTGCATGTCTTAAAGTTTATTATGCTCAACACAACTCCTGTTTTTATCTTCTCAATAATTTTACATGTGACAGCTTCCTATTGCATTATACATGGCAACGATTTCAAGGGACAAAGATTATGAACATGATGTCAGGAAGATTATGAATGATGAATATATCTACTCAGCAGTGTTTGAATGCGTTTAAACACTTAAGGATATAATACCCTTGCACATTGAATATGACAATGCAAGTGAACACTACAACTTTGAAGCAGGAGGTTATATATATCTATGATTGACTGATTACAACAAATGCACATAAAATCAATATCAGTCTAACTTTCTCCACTATATTAGGAAAATCATGTTAGAAAGCCAAACTCAACAGAGATAATGAACAGGGGCTCCCAGGCGCGATGGCAGGTGCGAGGGCAGGCGCCTGCCAAGAAGGAAATTTAATTATATTTTCTCCATCATTTTGGGCGTTTGGGGCTTCATGGGCAGGGGCTCCCAGACTCGATGGCAAGCGCGAGGGTAGGCGCCTGTCAAGAAGGAAATTTTATTATATTTTCCCCATCATTTTGGGCTTTTGGGGCTTCATGGGCAGGGGCTCCCAGGCACGATGGCAGGCGCGAGGATAGGCACCTGTCCGGGAGTTGCATTTTATCATTTTTTCCCCCACTTTTTGGGCGTTTGGGGCTTCATGGGCAGGGGATCCCAGTCGCGAGGGCAGGCGCCTGTCAAGAAGGAAATTTTTTGTAGACTTTACTTCAAACTCTGCTTCGAAAAGGAAAAATTTTTAGTTAAAACAAAAAAATATTGGAACGTGCATGTTTGTTTAGAGTTAGAAGCACTCACATATGGTCTTTAGATTGACAATGCCGCTCCCCATCCTATCGAAACTGCAATTTCTATATATCCCCATTATACCAATTGAAATCTTACCAACCATGGCAGCCGCTCCCACCATGGCCACTCTTTTTTTAGGGTTTAGGTGGGGACATAATGACACAAGCAGTATAACAGGCACCATTCCAAGCGCCTGGTCAAGGAGAAAAATATGATTTGGAATTTTTTGCAACTTGCCATAGGGGTAGATTCCCACAGGCAGTATACCAGGCACCTGGTCAAGGAAAAAATATTGAGTACTCTTTTGAATATGACAACTTTTGTTTAGCTCGCCAGCAAAGGAAGACATTGTCTTCGTTAGTTTTTTTAGCTGGCCATTAGGGTGCAACAAGTTGAATTAATTTTGAATGTGGAATAACTTTTATATTTCAGGCATGCAGTAAGACCAAAAAGGCATATGTTGGAACTCAATAGCCCGTTCCTGAACATGTTGCAAGAGTCACTTGAGCACGAGCAAAGTGTAGACCTTAATCATTTTTGTAAAACCATAATTATTAACTAACGGCCGTGCCTTCTTATCCACTTTTGGGGTTAAATTATGGATGTAATGGAGTGTCAAGTTTGAAGATGTACTTTAATTCATAATATCGGAAGATTCATTATGTAATTAAAGGAAACTATCCCTTTGTGTTTCGTAAAATCTACAGGTAAGCCTTTGGGATAACAAAATAAATTTGTTATAGAAATGTGGAAATGCAATTGTTAGGCAACATTTTCCTTTGTGATTGATGGAGTAGAGTTAATTGAAATCTACACATGATAAATATTTTACTATTGGTGTATTGATAAACCATATAATCTCTATTCAATTAAACAGCAAAACCCCATGACTCGTGTAAGGCAATATTTTCCCAAATACAAAATTCATCTACAAAATAATTAGAGACAGTAAGACAAGCAATATGCGGATCAGAAGCAGCTGTTTAATCTGTCCCGATTACAAACATGGTTTAAGTTACCGATGCAGTAGGGATGTATTCATAAATGTTTTCTTCTAGATTTCTTTCTCCCTCTCACCGATGGCTTCATAGTTTTAGGACGGGGTGTATTAGCGCGTTTCCCTACCCTTCTGTAATGAGCATCCATTGTTTGCATCAATTGACCCAACTTTCAATTGTGGCCCCTCGAACATGATATCCATAGCGGTGAAACACTATTCAAGCTGTGAGTCAGACTACAGGAATAAACAAAAGTCAGAAAAAATAATAACTAATGTCCTATGTACTCCAAATGCATTTTTAAAAATAAATTACTCATAGTGGAACATATGAAAAAGTAAAGGAAAATAATACCCTTGATAAACAAAAATCAAAAGACTCCATATACTTCACAACAAATAGCCCGCAATCAACCCCATTATTTTGAGTGGTGAACTTAACTGGTTTACGGATGCCAAAGGACTCAAAAAAAGGTCTGTGTTTTGTACACTCTTGTTATCTCTTCGAAGAAAACGATATCTAATGATTTTAACTACATTACACCAAAATGTTAGTTTCATAAGATCATTATAAAAAAAACCAATTGCCTATTTCAATCACAGGCCCATACAAACCATTAACAACCAATTCGACAAAAAGTAGAAAACAAGAAGAAAAAAAACAAAATACGATGCATCAAGTAAATGTATGCAAATCAGCAATCTCACCATCGAATGAGATGCACTCTCCTGCTTGCGTCTGTCTTTTGGATTTGGTAAAGAATCCCAAATCTCACTAACCTTATCTCTGACGTACATGATAATTAGATACCAGTGCTTCTCATTATCATTCATGGGGATGTAAATTTAGAGAATAACGTGACAAAAAAAAAAAAAAAAACAACAGTTTCACATTTAGTTAGTCAATCAACTATAAAAGGTTGTTTGAATGTTCAGTAAAATGTAAAATGTTGTTTCAACTTTTTCCACTAATCAAACACATGTGCAGAGACAATTGCATCTAACCTTTTCGCAAAAGTCAAGCTTCCTACATAATTTTGCAATAAATTTCCATGTGTTTCCAAACCTCATAATATCCTCAGTAGTTTTTGTACTATCAAGTACAATTTGCTGCACAAGTAGAGGTTGCACCAAAATTAGATTCCATCGACAAAAGAAAGCATGACAGAAGTGACATGTAATAGGTAAACAAACCGAATCGGCCATATTTCAGCCTCATATTCTATTCCATACTTGAAAAGCTAGCGTCAGAAACCAATGCCTTGTCTCTTTTGGAGGGTGTTTCAACCTTTCATGATACGTGCAAGCTTCCACGGCTAGGTCAAGTACCTAAAGCGCGTTTAAATGCAACATTGGAATTTCATAATTATGGCTAACGAACTGCGTTTATGAAAGAATTATCAATATAATTAAAAGAAGATAGCTTACAGTGGTTTTAAAACATTGGTCAGGCGCTAAACAGAGGATATCAGATCGGGTAAAATAAAGATGCTCTGTTTGAACAATGATCTCGCTACAACACAAATGCAATGCGAAGATTAAATCAGTAAAAGAATGAAAAACCGGTGATCTACAAACCAATACAAACCGTGAAGGTTAAAGAACACCATAACCAACCACATTTTAGAGGAATTTTATGTACCTGGCATCGAGATTTTTATCAAAAGCATAGTTCAACAGCTTCACGCTTGATTCTTGAAGTGAGCTATGCATGCGAAATGGACCAGCATTGATGATATGACCCTCCCCACTGCCACTCTATGTACAAAATACCCATACAATATTAGTAAATCATTTGTGGAAATCAAACTCATCGTTATTTGTGGAAATCATTTGTGGAAATGAAATTGACAGACCTCACTTTGTGCGAGACGAGCTGCGAGACTACTCAATAGTTTAAATTGTACTCCATATGAGTCCGAATCGTTTGGCACAAAATCAGCCGCCTCGGCATTTTTCAGCTCCTCGTCATCCTGTGAACAAAATGGACAAATACGGTTACAGTACGATAACATGGACAATGACGGATTAAGTAACTTTATGTACCCTAAAATTGAATTGGTAAGGAGCTAACCTTCTGTGCAGATTGAGATCGCAAAGTTTTCAACTGCTTTTTGAATTTCTTCGTCTCCTTCTGGCCCCAAGCACAAACTGCTGATAAGTTTTGGGAAACTATATATTTTCCCACTCATGCAACGTCCATATAAAACAACTGCCAAAACAATACATAATGTTGACACAAAGTAATTAAGACCATTACAAGTTAACGGGCGGAATGCATAATTCAGATTTTTTATTTTTAATAAATACCTGAAGCACCAGCAAGCATCCACAAATGTACTGTGTATTGGAATTTATGTACTTTTGGGTGCCCTCGCATAGACGGTTTGAAGTCCATGTAGCCCATTTTTTCCCTCTAATCAAATTCGCACTAAGGACTCGGCTTAGGTCCTTGCTCAGCATATACACGGAAGACGTGGGACTCAATATCTTCCCCATAAAAAACATAGTGAAGATAACTATGAAGTCATCCCCGGTTTCCTTTTTCTTCGCCAATATTTCCTGTAGTGCGGCAATGGGGATAGGTCCTTTGCCCAAACTGTATTTGACCCTAAGCGCATCCAATGCAGCCATGTCGCCGGAAGAATCGATCGCGCTTCCATCGTTTGACAGCCCCATCATCCTCTCAACAGCTACTGGACCGACATTGTACACCGTCCCATGTACGTCTAAGGTGTGGCTGAAAGGATTGAAATGATCCACCAGCCACAGCACCAAGGATCTATCGACCCAAGCTATTTTACGTCTAATTAGAGATCCGAACCCTAAGTCTTCCACAACCTTTTTCTTATCATCAGTGAAAGCTTTAGCCATGCACCACACGTGTTCAGGGCTGCATCGCGTGCAAAACATGCGGCTGTCCTCCATATCACCGCCATGACGCTTCTTCTCCTCACCATTGAGGTCTTTCCACTTTTTACCCAACTTTATAATATCCTGCAAATAAATTTCAAAAGAACAGTATTAATAAGCATTTTTTTAAACGATTTAATGCAAATATGAAATATCAGAAAGTGAAAATCAGACTTACCTGTTTGGTTATAGTTTGTCTGTTCTGCTTCATCTTTTCACGTTCCATCGTTCTGCAAGAAACGACAGTAAAGAGGTTTTCCATTTTCACGAATTCATAAGTAATTTCACCGTATATTTACATCAAATCCGTTATACTTACAGATAATTAAACCAGCCATTTATTTTTCGTTTTCGATTCCCCTTGCTATTGGACAGGGCTGGCTTAGACGGGCCTGCCTCGGACATCCCTCCCAGTACAGGTTTTTCATTGGAAGACTACAGTGTGAAACAAGATACATGTTACTAAATTTACACTCAACCAATTATTCAAGTAAATGAATATCAGAAATAAAAAGTATATTTATTAACAGGGGTAGCCAGGGAAAACATACCATGATGCTTATCGAACGTAATACGGTTTTGGCTACGCTCTTTATATCTTAAATCACAAACCCAAATTCAAATTGATCCTGGAGCAAATACACTTGCATACCAATAAACAAAATAAAGACCTAAATTAATACATCACTAAACCCTAATAATATATTTAAAGGGTGATTTTTTTTTTTGTAAAATATGATTCATTCCAACCATATTCTACTACAAATTAACTTCGAACCTAACAATATTCCATAAACTGTTGTTTAAAAAAACCCTAACAACAAAACTGTAATAACCTTTAAAATTAAACTTTCACAAAATAGAAAAAATATCAATAGTAAAAGTTCAAAATTTACTTTTGGTTGGCAGATTCATTGCGCAAACTATGTAAGAAGTTCATATAATACTAGCCAAGCAAAATATAGATAAAATCAGTGTACATACTTAATAGAACAACAATATTTCCATAAATTATGTCAGAATTTCATATAATACTAACAAAGTAATTGGAAACAATATATTCTTTCAGTACAATAGAAACACAACAAATATGTTATTCCCCTAGCTTATAAATGAATATCCAATATTGATTTCATATAAGAGAAATCACTGTTTGTCACACGCTTTTCCATCAGCTATAGTGACCACGCAGTCGTCTACACTAAGGCAACTATATTGACCTACTATCCCTAATGAAATTTTCTATACTACTCTTATTTAAATAATTTTTTAAATTGAAAAAAATCTTTAATCTTCTCTATCTTCATAATGTATCTTTCAGTGCCTTTGCAAAACTGTAAGCAAAAAACCCTATTAAACCCACCTCCCTCGAACCTATAAAACTCAGTCCCTCTAAACTGAACTCAGCTACAACCCAGAAAAGCACAAAAACCCCATTCTTTAAGATCGTTATATATTATCTAAAAGTATATTTCTAATATTTAAAAATAGAAACACAGTGCTACCAATTCAACATTTTTGAAAAAAACTTAAACATACATTAAATATCTTGAGGATTTTAATTACACATTGAAAATTTTACTTACTTTGTGTTTTGAGTACACGGTATACTCGGAGTATCAAAAATTTATTCCAATAAAACTACACTTGGAGAGCCGACTAAGACAGGACCGGTCGTGGTCGGGGGAGAAGAACGGCGCCGGACCGAATGAAGTGAAGAACAATGCCCCCGTATTTACTGAAAGCCGGCGTGAGGAAGAAAACGTGCAAGCTGGATGAAGACGCCAAGGTCAATGGAGGAGAAAGAGGAAGACGGCGCGTCGGGGAGAAGAACAGGGGAGAGGGAGGAAGCCAGCACGTCGGGGGAGAAGACCGGGTGAAAGGCCGAATTTTTGGGGGAGAAGAAAGGAGGGAGAAGCCGAATGTTGGGGGGAAGATTTCTGAAATTTTTTGATTTGTTAATTTATAGTATAATATAATTGAGGGTATAATTGAAAAACTATAAAAAATTGAGGTTAAATTTATAAATGTACAAAATAACAAAATAATTTTTTTTTCAAAATTCAAAATTTTTTACCGAATAAACATATTTCCGGTTGCCTCCTAACAAAAGATTTATGCTGGAGACCCCAATTAAGTTTCACTTTAAAAAAGTCCCATCGTATAATACGGTCCAAGCATTCAAATTCTCTGATAGCTGCTTTGTGAATACAATATCTTATTGAATTTATACAAAACATTATAATGTATTGTGATGAAATTTTTTAATGAAATATAATAAAGAAAAATAGTATTTCATACTATGATCTATCACTTCTGCCTACTGCCTACGACAGTTAGTGGCAGTGGTTAAGCTTTTTATTATATATTTTTAATTTTAAACAAAACTAATTAATTATTATCATTATCTATCGCAGTAGTAGTAAAAATAAGCAAAACTCTACGATAAAAGCTATAATAATGATTCACAGTCTTCCAAAATATTTACAAAATATATTTATTAAATGATGTAATAATATTTTATATTCATTTATATTGGATTTTATTTTTTGTTGAACATAATAAAAATCGCTTATCTATATTTAATCTAGATTAATTTTTCAATCATTAATATATTGCCACTATTAAAATGTATAACGCAATTTTAGTCCATCTCTCATAAATTCAGACTTTTAAAATTAAATGGTGATGACATGTGGATCCATATAGAATTAGAGCTAAAAGTCAGGTTCAAAATATTGTTTTGCTAGCTTTTCAAAATTAATCTATATTCCACGTGTTAAGTTTTATATTCGAGCTTTTAAAATTAAATGGTACTGAACTGTGGTTCAATAGACACATTATTTATCACAATTATTATATAATGAAATTCTAAAACCTTTGTCAGGACCCATATAAACACCAAGNAATACACTGCTAAAAATGAGGATGCAAAAAAGAAAATAAAAATTTTCAACCACCAAAAAATCTTATTTGATATTAAGTCATATTTAAATAATTATGTATTTTGGATTATTATTATTATTATTATTATTCTAATTAATAAATAATTTATCACTTAATAATATTATTTTTATTATGTCAACGAGTATTAAATGTCTATTGATTATAAAAAATATGATTTTCATTCAATGTTTTTCAACTTTTATAATTAAATTGATAAAGTATATAATAAATAAATATATCATAAAATTTTATTAATAAATTTCATATTTTATTTTAAATTTCTACCGTTTCTTTTGAATTTTTATCGATATTCAACACTAACAAGTTTATGAGTAAGCATTTGAGGGTGTAGCTCAGTGGTAGAAGCTAGCTGAGCCTTCATATCTGCGAGTACGAGAGTGAAGGTTCGAGTCTTGATAATCTCATTTGGACTCAAGTGTTCATTTCTACTGCTATTGTACAAGGGAAAAAGTGTTTCCAATGACATGGACTTCCAGTATTGACTCCTACTGGATTGAAAAGACGTTTATGTTTGATCCACTCATTAAATAACTATTGGATCTATGACCCCACTACAAGTATAAAGGTAAGTCCTTTTATTTCATCAAAAATAAAAAACACATTTATGAGCAAGGGAATCTACCTACTATCTCCATGTAGTCTATATTTATAGACTCCTAATTATCACCAAGATCTATATCTTCATAGCCAACCATATAGTTTAAAACTTTGTCACGATGAAGTCTCAAACATACCTAAGGACCTTATTTCTTTTTATAATCAAAACGAATAGTCACTGTCAATAATACTACAATTCCTCTGGTGCTCTTTCAATAACAATGTGTGTAATTATTTTCAAGATCTGTATCTTTCATAGCCAACCATTTAGCTTAGAACTTTGTCCAGATAAAGTCTCAAACATATCTAAGGACCCCCCCCCCCCC
>QANX01007130.1:0-37974 GCA_003254975.1 Ochetophila trinervis | reverse complement strand
TTTTTTTTTTTTTTTTCTTTTTTTAAATCAAAAGGAATATAAATGTCAATAATACTTGGTAAATTTGTGTATAGTTAGGTTCACCGAATTAAGCCCTATGATATTCGACAGGGAAAAAAAAAAACACTATAGAAAGCTCTCTCATTTTTAATATCTGTCCTTCGAGATAGTGATTTGATGGTTGGAATGCGTTTGCCATAAAAACTCCACAATTTCCAATCATCTCAAGTTTAACTACATACAGAGTACTTCAGTAAGAAAGAATATTACAGAGTACTTAAGTAGGAAAGAATATTATTACACAAACCCTCAATTTAAAATAATAAATTCAATTTGTAAATACATAAAAATTTAAAAGCCAAATTTAAATAAAAAATATATTTTTTATTACTGCTGGTCGATATCGCAATTTATATTTTTATTTTGATCTCAAACTTATAAATTGCGTATCATCCTAATTTTTTTTGAAATTTATGTCTATTTAAAATGTTAAAATGCACGTGAAGTCCATTATAAATGTAAAATTATAATTTTAAGAGTTTTATCATTATAGGTCTCTAAACTATATCGCGATTTACACTTTCATGTTATATATATTTTTTTCCACTTTGATCTTCAAACTCATATTTTACCAGAAAAACTTACACATGAGGTTCACGCTGGCACCTCTCTCAATCTCACTTTCTTTATCCTCCATGCAAACTTATCCTCTTACTTTCTTTCTCTGACTTCATTTACAGATATAAGAAAAAATAATATTGATCAAAAGGTTTAGATTTTGAAAAAATAATATTGTCAAATAATGAATATGTGTTGTAAGTTAAGTTTGAATAACTAAATGGTAGTAAATTTGAGTGATTGATTGTATAAAACGACGTTGTTTTAGTTTATGGCATTTAGTTATAAAAATCATTAAATAAAACGGCGTCGTTTTGATGATATCCATAACCCGACTTTGTTTTCAATCATCTTCAAGTTTGGAATGGATTTGAGGATCTTCTTGTTTCAGGAAAAACAGATCGTGCAATCCGTATCCATATTCGGCTGGATCTCTCATCTTTGACCAGTTTTTTCGATGATTTTTGTACTATTCATTTAGTCTTAATATTTCTGATGTCACCCATGCATTAATTTTGCAATATTTCGCCTGAAAAACTAATACCTAAGCTTAATATTTAACCGTCCATGAATTTTTTTGTTTTTTTTTGTTTTTGTTTTTTTATGTTTTTCATTTTTCATTATTTTTCATTATCATTTAGTTATTCAAACTTAACTTTCAACACATATTCAATATTTGACATTTTGTTTTCATAATCAAAACTTTTTTTATCTATTTTTTTCTTGTATCTGCAAATGGAGCTAGAGAAAGAAAGAGAGAATAAGTTTGCATGGAAGAGAAAGAGAGTGAGATTGAAATAGGTGCCAGTTTGGACCTCTTTTGTAAGTTTTTCTGAATAAAATATGAGTTTGATGATTAAAGTGAGAAAAAAAATTTTTAAGATGGAAATATAAATTAAAATATAGTTTAAAGACATGTAGTGATAAAAACTTTTCAAATTACAATTTTATTTTTAAAATGGACTTCACGTGCATTGCAGATGCATTTTAACGTCTCAAATTAACAAAAATTTAAAAAAAAAAGCTTACAGTGACACGCAAATATTAGTTTGATGATTAAAATTTAAAAAAAAATTTAAAATAAAAATATAAATAAAAATATAGTTTAAAAATTTACAGTGATAAAAACTTTAAAAAAAATAACATAAATATGATATAACATGAAATTATTTCTCCAATAAAGTAAAATATTTTGTTTTAATTAGCAAAAATGAAAAGAAACGGTGATGGGATTCATGGAACATGACCATAGTTTCGTAAGTAAGAGTGACAAGCTCACATGGGAGAAGCAACAATTGTGGTAACGAAGCGGTCCCAGGAAAGCCAACGCTATTGGTCGGTGGGAATGGTATATTTGTACTATTACCTTTTTGGCAATAATATACTGTATGCCAGTAGTTGCAATAATATCTGGCAGTGAATGGATGAAATTAAAAACTTAACCAAAATTTCTTTACAAACTTTCAATGGAGGACAAAACATGAACAGTTTCCCGTTCCTGTTTAATATCTTGAAAAGTAAGATATTAAAGTTTTATCTTCCAATTGGTCTTAACCAAAATTTCTGTACAAACTTTCAATGGAGGACAAAATTTTAACAGTTTCCTAAACCTGTTTAATATCTTGAAAAGTAAGATATTAAAGTTTATCTTCCAATTGGTCGATGTTGCATGACATATATTTATTTTAATTCCACTATAATCGGTGTCGGCCCTTACATTATGGTAGATGTCTAGCTTAAAAGGAATTAGACACCCATCATTAAGGGAAAAAAAAAAAACAAAAAAACAAAACTTGTATGTTGTATTGATGTTTTCATTAACTTAATTGCCATTAGATTTTCTTGAATCCAAGATAAGATTTTGTTATAATATATTTTGGGTAATTAAATATAGTTTTTGAAAGTTGTAGAATGTTTATGTATACATACACAAAAACATGTAAAAAACTTGTATGTAAGGAATGCAGAGAATGTATTCTTTTGTTCTTTAGACTATAGTCTCCGATTATTTGCAAAAGAATTTTAATTAGATGAGTTTTTTTTTGTTTGTAAAAGCTAGATGTGATGTAGCTTCCCATAAGCTCTTTTTAAACTTTAATAATATTTAAGTTTAAATACATTTTAGTATCTTTTAAAATTAAATTTATTCACGAAAAAGTTTCTACAGCTAATTTGTTCAATTGATATTTTATAATTTGTAAAAAATTATACATTCATCCTATTTAGTTAAAATTTACAGATTATGTCAACTTAAAAGTCACGTGCATAGCAAATAATTCTCAAAATTAATTTTTTTCATTTAAATCTAATTTGATTAGGAAAACCACAAAAGATGGATATGCTAATGCATGTTACAGATTCAGTCAAGAGGAAAAAACCTATAATATCGTTGATGTTCGTGGTTATTTATTGTATTAAAAATTAAAAAAAAAAGCTATTAATAAATTTTAATTTTTTTGTATGTTTTTTAATTTTTTTTTATTTGTCATGCACATAATTTTTAAATTAAAAAAAATCTATCAATTTTAATTAAATTAGACAAATGTATAATTTTTTAAAATACAGAACATCAATTATATAAATTAATTATAATAACTTTTATATAAATAAATTTAATTTTAAAAATTACTAGGATACATGAAAACTTAATATTTATTTTATATCTTTCCGGAAATAAATAACAAAAAGAATTATGTAACTAATTAGAATAGATAATTTTGCGTAAATTTCATAACTTATTTCTCAAAAGTATAAAGAAAAATACAAAGCGTGATGATGACAATATTTTTAAATTTTGTTATTAAAAATATATAATGATAATTTTTATTTTAATATAATAAAAATATTTTTATTTCAAAATTTTTATACATNGAAAAAAAAAATCCATTGGTGCAAATTTATCCAATTTTAATATGAGAATAGTGGATATAGTCATGTGATTTAATGGGTTAGGTTCACTTACTTTTTCTTTTGGTGATTTGTAATTTAATTGATTTGATTAGAATAATAAAACAAAGTAATAAGAATGTTTGGAGATTGAAGTAGACAACTTAGCATTATTCATTACAAACTTATCATTAGAATATTTATAACAATAGAATAAACATAATAACAAATGTTCTACTTTATAACTATAATTACTATACTTCATTTCATTAGTATTTAATACTATTTCAATATTAAATTATATTACATTTATTGTTTGTTACTTTTTTTATTTTATTTTATTTTATAAATAACTACAATATCTCTATAAATATGAATACTAGCTACCATTTGAGTTTTATGGCAAAACCAAAGTTCCTTAACATATTTGAACGGATGACTTATGCCTCCTTATATACCATGGTGTTACTGTTAAAGAAAAACCAAAAAAACCAACACACAATTTAACGAGGTTTACCAAATATATTTTGGCTACATCCTCAATGATATGTTACTAGAGCCTATGCTATATCTATTATTATTGGAGAAAATTTTGTACAAAACAATCATAAAGTCTACAAAATGTAAAAATTTAAGGAAAACACCCAGAAAATCCCAAAACAACCAAACCTCTATTACACACAGAAGAAATCACGTAGATTTACAACGCACAGACCTGAATACAGTGGTAGAAGATGAAGATCAACACTAAGATCGCGAAGAACCCTAAAAGGCCTCTCTGCCTCTTTCTCTCTCCTAAAACGTAGACCAACTCTGCAAAATTGAGAACATGATGAATATATACAACTGTTGAAGTAGAGTAAAGCGGCGGTAAGTAAAATGGTGTCGTATTGTAGATGAGCTTGTACCAGATAGAAACTGAAGCAGACTTTAATCAAATAACAGCCCATCCAGTAAAACGACATTACCAAGTGAGTGAAACGATAAACCTGCAAGAGGAAAAAACTTACATGAGAAAATATAAGCTTTAAGGATTATAACTCAACAAATCTCCACCTAATCCTTAAAGATTAGGCAAAAAGAAATCCGTCACATTTAATGTACAATAAGTGACGGTCAGGCTGTTCGTCACTTTAGGCCCTATTTTTGTGACGGGTAAGTGTCGGTCACAAAGAAATCCGTCACAAAAAGGCCGTATTTCTTGTAGCTAGTGACGAAACATCCTCGTAGTTTAAATTAAAAAGTTTAGAAAATTAGCAACTTGTTTATGAAGCTTTGGCAATCTTCAATTTTCATATTTGAAGTGTACTTTAAGTTAAACAAAAAGAGTGATTTTGATGGATTTGTAGTAGTACTGCGTACTTATCAAAAGCTTCTTGCTCAATAATTCAGTTCCAAATTATAACCTCTCAATCTTTCCAAGATCATAACTAAACCTACCCTTAATTAGTTAATAGAGAAAGAGTTTTCAATTAATATGCAGTGCTCTCCCGTAGATCAACCTAAAGTGTATGTACAGTGAATTAATTGATAGCAATTTACATATATGATTAATTTTATCCTATAATTAATATATATATATATTATAGGGTTGATGGCACTGTATTACTTTCAATTTTTACAAATAGCGATTTAAACTTTTGAATTTTCAATTTGTTGTAGGTGGTTCAATTCCTAAATCGACAAACAAATGGATAACAATTTTGTCCACATATGGACCGAGTTGAAGGATCAGATTTTTTTCATATTCGGGTTGAGGGATGGGCAAGTGAAATCCACATGAATAGAACTGTTATCCATCAATTTATCAAATTGGAGATTGAATTAACCTGCAATAAAATAAAATATCAAAATTATATAAATTACTATTTTTGAAAGTTGAAAGTTTAAATTACAAAATTTTAAAAATTAAAAATACTAAAGTGCAATTAACTCTATATTCTATAATATTAATTTAGCATGGTCTATAGTATTGCTATATATCTGGCTTTATAAAGCTTCTACCCAAGTTAATTTATCCTTAATAATTTATATAAAATCATGAAAAAAAAACATCGCAAATGAAGTTTATAAATTATATAGATACCGGTCCGTATATATAATCTGGAATATTAATTAATAGTTGTTGATTACAAATGTTTTTATTATAGTTGAAAATTTCATTTTTGATTTGCATATAGGATGCAATGCAAATTAATCTCGCAAGAACATTCACCGATTGGCCGGCTTCGAGATAATTTTGCATCGTCACTCAGGGCCTTTTCGTATGCACACATTATTATTATTATTGCTAAATAATTTGCCTATGTACACTACGAAGCAGAAATTTACAAAAGTTTCAGGGAAAAAAAAAAACTTAGTTGTCACACAAAAAACCCAGTAATAATTTTATGTTTAATTGCACTGGTTTAATTTCCTCCCAGATTTTTGAAGTTGCTACAATTTGACCTTTAAATTTAGCATATATCCACCCCTCTAACGGTGAAACGTTGCACGGGTGCTCTATTCTTTCCTTTGTCTATTTTTGTCATTTCAAGACGTCATGTATTTTCATAAGCTGGAATGAGTGCATGAGGTCCTTCCAGTACTACAGCTCTCTCTACCCTATTAACAATAAAATTCTAATGTTTCTTTCGTGAAAATCCTTTTAAATTTTTTAATATTTTTTTTTTCATATTATATAATATTTACTTTATTATAACACATTTATTTCATGTAGAGTTTTATTAGCTCAATCATAAGTCAAGCACAAATTGGTGACTTCTATTGCCGCCGAGCTTGCTTTCTGTCCCAAGTGGATTGCTGCCCAAGTTGCTGTGCCAGTGTCACAGCTATATCTACTGCAATGCAAAGCAAACAACAAGCAAGTTGGCAAAGTTGGTTATGGTTTATAACCGACTATGTTATATTATAAATAGGAGGTTTAGGTTCTTATTGTAGTATCACAAATTCAAGGTAGAGATTTGTGAGGATTACTGAGTCCATAGAGATTCAAAGAAGTTTAGAGAGCTACAAGTGTGAGAGGTTTGATAGTTTGTTTTTCAATTCCTTCGTAAATTCAAGGTTCTTATTGTTGTATCACATATTCAAGGTAGCGATTTGTGAGGATTACTGAGTCTAGAGAGATTCAAAGAAGTTTAGAGAGCTTCAAGTGTGAGAGGTTTGAGAGTTTGTTTTTCAATTCCTCTGTAAATTATATTTAAGTAGTAATAGATTCAGTTTTCTCTCAATTATTTCTCATTACACTACTACAGAAAAGAGTCATCAACGACGGCTTTACTTTTATATTTATGTCAGTTATAAAAGAGAGCCAACGTTGATAAAATAAGATCACGGTTAGAAAACATCAATGACGGTTTTATCTACAACCGTCATCTAAAGTTACATCAACAACGACTGTTAATAAAAAAACCGTCGTTGATAAAACCCTAAAATACACATGGCATCAACGTGGACGCCATGTGTATGGTGAAGATTATAGACGACGGTTCCTTAGGAACTGTGGTCTATGATGTAAGGAACCGTCGTCTATAGTCTTCAATTTTCTACGACGGTGTTTTTGTTTTTAACCGTCGTCCTTTTGTGTATATTTGTCCACGTGACGCTCTTACGTTTAGTCTCTAAAACGTGGTTTTAACGTTCAAAATAGCCATTGCAAAAGTAGCCGTTGCAAAAAATATAGCCGTTAGTAATTTTTTTTGCTTATATATTTTCATTTTGGTTCTCAATCAAATTTACTAAATTCATTTCTCCCATAATTTTTGTTCAAATTCTTTTAGTGGTGATAAAAAATATTCAAGTAGCATTTATTTAGAATTTAAGTCATCAATTAATTGAAGCTTGAAGTTGATTTTTGTAAAAAAATTCACTATCGAGGTAAGTAATTTTATGCAATTAACTACATTAAATATTTATGTTATTGCATTATCATTTAAATTAAATTAGTTATATAATTTTATTTTCATGAATAAATTATTTTATAATTATTAGGTTATGAACATTTAAATTTTGCAATGATATATATATATATATGTTTTCCATTTATTAAATTTGTTAGTTTGTTTAAATATTTGATATGTTATAATCTCATATAGTATTGTTATTTATTATATATTTTATGTTGTTGTAGTTAATTTTAGAATATAGTAAAATAATAAGCTTATTATAGTTGTGTAATTATCGCTGTAGATCTCTATATTTATTGTTATCTATTTATTTTCTATTATTGATTTGATAATTATTAATGTTGGTTACATTGTTAGTAATATATTATTTATTGCTATATTTTAAATCATTCTTGTTTAAATTAGTTTTAATTAGTTGTTATTTAAATAGATAAGATGGACAAAACATGGATAAGGATGGATAGGAGAACCGATGCATTTCAAATGGGTTTTGAAATGTTATTAGAATTTACTAAGAAAAGTGCAAATAGAGATGGTAAAATTCAATGTCCTTGTATAGAATGTGGGAATTTATTTTTTAGCACTATTGAAGAAGTGAGAGGGCATGTATATTTTAAGGGGTTTGATACAAATTATCGTAAGTGGATTTTACATGGAGAAGAGTTGGAAGAGTCCGAAGAATATCGTGGAGATTGTTCTAGAGTTAGTGGAATTAGTAAAAGCAATAACACTAAAAGTCATTTTACCCACATAAATACGGATGATGAAGATGTGGTGGGTAATAATATTGATATGGTGAATGATGCTTGTGACAAGTTCGTGGATAATCCCGGTGAATTTAAGAGGTTGTTGAAGGATGCCAAAACTCCTTTGTATCCAGGTTGTATGAACTTTACTAAACTATCTAGTTTGGTAAAGTTGTACAACCTGAAATCGAAATACGGTCTTTCGGACACAAGTTTTTCTGAATTATTAACGTTGTTGCGGGAAATGCTACCGAGTGATAACGTTTTGCCATATTCTATGTACAGCGTGAAAAAGACTCTAACAACATTGGGCATGGATTATGAGAAGATACATTGTTGTCGCAACAACTGCATTATTTATCGAAAAGATTATGAAGCGCAAGAAAGTTGTCCTAAATGCAGAGCATCGAGGTGGAAGGAAACTGACAATGGAATTAAACGTGTAAATGTCCCTCATAAAGTCATGTGGTATTTATCACCCATTCCATGGTTCAAGAGGATGTTTCAAAGCGTTGACACATCTAAAAATCTTACGTGGCATGCAAATGAACGAAAGGTCGCAGTTGGAAAGTTAAGTCATCCCGCCGATTCACCCTCTTGGAAGCTAGTTGATCGCATGTGGCCTACTTTTGGTAAAGAATGTCGAAACTTAAGGCTTGGGATTGCAGCTGATGGTATTAACCCGCATAAGCATATGAGTTCTCAATACAGTTGTTGGCCTGTGCTTACAGTTACATATAATCTTCCACCATGGTTGTGTATGAAGCGGAAGTTTATAATCTTGACAGTGTTGATATCTGGACCGAAGCAGCCTGGCAACGATATAGATGTTTATCTGCAGCCATTGAATGACGATCTTAAGCAGTTGTGGGATGACGGAGTGCGAACTTGGGATGCTTGTAAGCGGGAATTTTTCACTTTGCGAGCAATATTATTGTGGACTATAAATGACTTCCCCGCATATAGTAATTTGTTTGGTCATACCACTAAAGGATATTTCGCTTGTCTTATTTGCAATGACAACACGTGTGCTCAAAGTTTGAAAAATGGTAGAAAAATGAGTTATTCCGGACATAGGAGGTTTCTTCCGAATGATCATCATTTTCGAAAGCAAAAGAAGTCTTTCAATGGATTTCAAGAGTTTCGTCCAACTCCTTTACCTGCGACGGGAGAATATATACTTCAAAAACTTGACTCTAAGTCATTTGATAGTGGTAATAAGAGAAAAAAGTCTACTGCTGATCAAGATTGCTGGAAGAAGAAATCTATATTTTTTGAGCTTGACTATTGGAAGTCATTGTATGTGAGGCATAACTTAGATGTCATGCATATTGAAAAAAATGTATGTGAGAGCATTGTTGGCACATTGCTTAACATTCCTAGAAAAACTAAAGATGGACTTAATTCTCGGCTTGATTTGGTCGAAATGGGCATAAGAAGTGATTTGGCTCCTGTTGTTGAAGAGAGAAGGACATATCTACCACCTGCATGCTACACATTATCCAAGGAAGAGAAGAAAACTTTTTGCAAGTGTTTGGCAAATTTAAAGGTTTCCAATGGCTACTCTTCAAATTTTTAGAATATTGTGTCCATGAATGATTTAAAGTTGAAAGGCATGAAATCTCATGATTTACATACCTTGATGCAACAACTGATGCCTGTTGCACTATGATCAGTCCTTCCAATAAATGTCCGACATGTAATAATGAGATTTTGTTTTTTCTTCAACGCTATATGCAAAAAAGAGATTGATGTTTCAAATTTGGACATTATTCAGACCGATCTTGTTAAGACATTGTGTTTACTTGAAAAGTATTTTTCTCCGTCTTTCTTTGATATAATGGTTCATCTGACTGTTCATTTGGTTCGAGAAGTACGATTGTGTGGGCCAGTTTTCTTTTGATGGATGTATCCTTTTGAGAGATACATGAAAGTGTTGAAGGGGTATGTTCGCAATCATTATCGCCCTGAAGGCTGCATTGCAGAGAACTACATCACTGAGGAAGCAATCGAATTTTGTAGTGAGTATCAAAAAGGCGTGCATGCAATCGAGAACCCACCTGGACGCCATGAAGCACAATGTGTGAAAGATGATACTGGTGATCCTTTGAAGGGTGGTAATTTATTGGGTATTACTCGTGATCTATGGGAGCAAGTACATTTGTACATACTTTCAAATACACCCGAAGTACAACCTTACTTCGAGTAAGTTTAATGCTATAGTAATTAACTTTTGTTGAATATTATATTGAATTTTTGTTTACTATAGTCATTAACTTTTGTTGTCTTTAGGAAACATATGGAGAGTTCGAAGTGTGATATTCGTAACAAAACAAGAAAAGCAAAATGGTTTCAAAACGTGCAAAATCGCACTTTCATTTATTGGTTCCGAGATGAAGTAAGTTTAACATTAATTGTGAAGTATATATAGCAATTTAATTTTATTGGTTCCGAGATTAAGTAACTACATTGCATTTACTAATAGTGCGTGTGGTGTTTTTGCAGATTCAGAAAGAATTGAGTGAACCAGATAATAGTGTGTCGCATACATTGAGATGGATTACACTGGGACCATGTTTTGAAGTAATGAGCTATTCGGGCTACGACATTAACAGAATTCGATACCATACAGTTGAAAAAGACAACAAGCGTGTTACACAGAATAGCGGTGTAAGCTTGGTGGCTGGATCGATGCAGTATTCAAGTGCAAAAGATCACAATCCAAAATTCACCGATATGTCGTTTTATGGTGTAGTGGTCGGAATATGGGATGTGGATTACATTAAATTTCGAATTCCGATGTTCAAATGTGATTGGGCTGACATCAATCATGGTGTTAAGACAGATGATTGTAGATTTACATTGGTCAACTTCAACAAACTTGGTCACAAATCCGATCCATTTATTTTGGCTTCTCAAGCAACACCAGTATTTTATGTGGAGGATCCTTGTGAGTCACAATGGTCGGTAGTATTAACCACTCCTCATTACACACATACCAAATCTTCTAAAGGAGATACATTTGGAGACATTGATTTGATTCACACTCCATTTTCTACGCAAATACCAAATGATGAGATCCCTCTTGATGCTGAGGACTGCGAAGAAGTCTGTGTTCGTAACGATTGTAATAGAATATGGATTAAAAATAAACAATAATTTTGATTGTGTTTAATTATATCCAGAATGTCCAATTTTTTAATTTAAAGTGTTTTCAATATACAAATTAATTTTAATTGTAAATAATATTAATAGGGTTTTGTTGATTAGTAAGTTTAATTTAAATTTTTAATAAAATAGTTTAATAATATTAAAATAATTTAATATAATAGAAAATAGGTTAATTATATTAAAATAGTTTATTACATTAAACAAGATACATTTAAATTCTATAACAAGTTTAGGAGTTAATTAGTAAGTTTATAAATATTTTAATCATATTAAAATAGTTTATGTAATGTAAAATAATTTAATAATATTAAATTAGTTTAATATAATATGAAATAGGTTAATTATATTAAAATAGTTTAATTACATTAAACAAGATAAATTTAAATTTTATTAGTAATTTAGGTGTTAATTAGTAAGTTTAATATAGTTTTTTATTAAAATAGTTTAATTAATATAAAATAGTTTAATTATATTAAAATAGTTTAATTTAAAATTTATAAATGTTAGGTGTTAATTTAAAAAAATAAAATTGTTTTTTGTTTTTAATTAAAACGGCGCCGTTTGGTCCCTATTGGGTAAAATGGCACCGTTTAATTTAGTACTATAGATGGCGGTTTATACTAAAAACCGTCGTCTATAGTGTATCGACGACGGTTGGATATATAAACCGTCGTCTTTAATGTATAGATGACGGTTATATCTAAGAAACCGTCGTCTATACTATAAACGGTGCCCTTTTTGCCCCGTGTTTTCTTTCTTACACGGCCTTCTCTTCCATTTTTCTCCATTTCCACAGAAACCCTACACCCGAACTGTTGCCGGCGCAACCTTCTCTCCGCCGTTTGCTTAATTTCAACAGGATTGTACTGCATATTCAACCCGAAAACGTAAGGTAACTAGTCGTCAACATATTATCTGCTCTGCATGTTCAATCCGAATTTTTTTTTATCAATTTTGTGCTTTAATTTAAATTTGCCCGTGAATATATTGGTGAAAATGTGTTGAAATGTTGAGTTTTATTTTGTGCTCATGAATAATTTTTTTTTGGTGTGAAAATTATAGTTGAAATTATAATGTTTAATTTCTCGGAACTTGAATATGAATATATAGTTGGATATATATATTTTTTTTGCATGAATAATTTTTTTTAGTTGAAAATTATAGTTGGATATATTATATGTTAATAAGGCCGAACTTGAATATGAACATATATATATATATTTTTTTGATAAGATGAATATATGTATATATATGTAATATATATATATATAAATATATATTGGATGAATATATTGTATGAATATGTTGAAACCATGAATATGAATAGACGACGGTTTTTTAGAATTTTGGAAGTATATATATGATTTCACGATGGGCATATAAAATTAAAGACGGCAGTTTTAAAGACGACGGTTTTGTATATATGTTACGGTTTTATATTATATAATTTTTTTTGTTGGTTTGTTAATATGTTATTAGTAAATTAATTGTTATTTATAATATTGTTAATAAATGTTTGATAATTTACTAATATTTTTTTGTAGATATGGATTTAAATCAAGATCCAACTAATCCTAATGCTCAAGACTCTTCCTCAAGTAGGAAGAAAAAGAAGGGGAGAGGACCGTCAAAGTTAGGAAGAATTCGTAGACAAGTTGCTAGTGGAGAAGTTGGAGATGTAATATACAATGAGCATGGGGTCGGAGTGAATAAAGCGGGCCAATCTCTAGCTAATTATGAATGTAGTTATACACAATCTCAAATACCGATTACCTACAAGAGTTGGAACGATGTTCCAACAAATTTGAAGAACACATTATGGGAGACAGTAAAGGTAATAATACAACCAATTTCATTTTAATTAAAGTATTTGGTTAATTAATTTCATGATTTTATTATTATTGAGCTAATAATACATTAATTTTTTTTGTAGGAATTTTATAACAAGGACGAGTCATTGAAACATAAAACTTTGAAGGATTGTGCAGAAAAATGGAGAAAATGGAAGAGTTTTATGTACACTCATTTTGTACACCCGTACATAGAATTAGGGGACATGGAAGCTTTCGATGTTGTCTCCGAAAAATATGGAGAATTTAATACACAAGACCAGTGGGATGAATTTGTACAGCAACTTATAACACCTGAGTGGGCTATAAGTATTAATTAATTCAGTTTCTTACATTTTTAAACTAAACTACAAATATGTAATTAATATACGTTTTTAATGTTTCAGGAACTTCATAAGCAACGGTCAGAATTAAGAAAAAGAAATCGGTACAATCATCATATATCCTGTATTGGATTTGCACGGGCAAAGTACAATGAGGTGAGTGAAAAATTTAATTAAATTGTTTTAATTTAATTTAAGAAATTTAGTAATTCTTAGATATTTAAATTATACTGTTTTAATTTAATTTAAAAAATTTAGCAATTTGTAGTTTAGTTTAATTTAATGTTTTAATTGAAATTAATGTTTTAATTTAAGAAATTTAATGTTTTAAGTTAATTGAAATTAATGTTTTAAGTTAAGAAATTTAATGTTTTAAGTTAATTGAAATTATACTGTTTTAATTTAATTTAATATTGATATTTTGTAAACATGTAGAAGCTGAGATTGGGCACAGATGAACCGCTTTCCCGAGATGCACTTTGGAAGTTGGGATATGCGAATAAGGAGGGAAAGTTTCTTACACTAGAAGCTGCTGCAGTTGCATATTAGATGGTATTAATTTTATGTTTTGATTTGCATATTTTATTTATATTACGTAACTGTGCAATTTTAGCACTGATATTTTAATACTTTATAAATTTGACAGGATAATTTAAGGGAGAGAGTAGCTGCTGGGGAGGTCAACATTGACTTGGATTCGCCCAACAATATACTGACCCAAGTGTTGGGTACTCCTGAGCACCAGGGTCGAGTAAGAGCGAAGGGTAAATTGGTGACCCCTACTGAGTATTGGTACATTCCTCGACGTAGAACGCAACCAACCAAAGAGAGGGACAGTGCAAAGGATGAGCGCATCAAACAACTATCTGAGGTCATTCGCGACCTCCAAGAGAGTAATACATTGTTGTCTGCACAGCTAGCCAAGACACAGGATGACTTTGTGGCCAACCCAGGACATATGGATTTCATGACTGATCAATATATGAACAATACCTGGGTTGTCACTAATATTTCTAAGGACGCGCACTGTTTCAGTACTCCGCCAGCACCAGTACATCTTAGTACTCCTCCAGCTCCAGTACATCCCATGACACCTGAGGAGGTAAATTTTTGTAAGATTTTTGTTTAATAAACATTTAATATATTGATTGTTATTTAATTAAAAAGCCGGCCAATTTATTTTGTAGGGTCTACAGTGCAAGCTTGCTGTATGCACTAGAGATAATATAGTGGATGTTGGATTGATGTACCCTATGACCGATCCAGACTCTGTCTGCCATGGGATACGATTAGGGGAGCTTAATGTGCGGGTCAATGTTCAGAAGGCATTGGTCCCTGATGCAGCCCTACCTATATCATTTTTTGACATCACATTGGTTGGAGAAGCTGTGGAGTCATTTTGTCCATGGCCTAAATTTTTAGTCATTTTACTTGAAGAACATGTAAATAATTAAGTTATTAATATTTGTTATTTATAGTGTTTTATTTATTCATTATAATTAAGTTATTAATAATTGTTATTTATAATGTTGTTTTAAAATTTATATATTTGATCAGGTGGAGATATCAGTACGAGCATCAAAAGGCAAGGCAGTAGCTCATTCAGACTCGAATAGTACTCCCCATTCGAGTCATTCGCGGGCATCTCCACCGACCAATGAAAGTCAGCAGCAATTAATCACGTCTGATCTGCCACCGAAGCTGAGATTAATGAAGATGGTAGCTGCCACTGTCTTCAACCAACAATGTACGCAGCTTCAATTCAACTTGGGAAGGGTTATGATAGACAATTCTCATCCTGGAGTGCTGACACATAAGGATATCTACCAATTTTGTCAGATGTAGGACTTGGGTGTTGATTGCGTATTATTCTATATGAAGTAAGCTACAAATTTATAAATGAAGTTATAATTAATTTATTTAAATTTAAAAGTTTCTTAAATTGTATTTGACATGATATTTTTTTGCAAAAAGCTGTATCAACATATGATCCGCACTGGGAATATTTTGTTATATTCTTTTATTGATCCACGTGTGGTGCAGAATGCTGGACCTAAAATGTTGGCATCTCAAGCTGAGCAATTGATCAGACGGTGGAAAGAACAGCCTGACTTTAATAGGATATGGTTAATTCCATATCATTGTCGGTACAATTTAATTATATTTTCAATTTTAAACTTTCTTAAATATATATAGTATATTATATATTTTTAATATTGATGTTTATTTCAGTGCTCATTGGACGCTTGGTGTCGTGGACCCGTACTTGGGGTATATTTGGTTTATTGATTCCGCCAACACCAAAGCTAATATTGATTTCAAGTGATTAATAAGCAAGTAAGTTAATTTTAGTGATTAAATTTATTTTTAATAATTTATTTTATTTATAAAATGTTATATATAAATAGAGCTTGGACATTATGGAATGAGCCGAAGAGGCATAGGTAGAAGAATAAATTAATTAGTTAGCAAGGCAAAAATGTAAAATCAATGAATTATTTATTTCATTAATGTTAAAGTATAAGAAATTATGTAAATTAATATTTAAATTTTTTTTGTAGGCACCATTGCAACCGACAAGTCATGAGTGTGCATAAGTATGCATGATGATCAGGGATATAATAAATGTAGATTCACCAGTACCACAGTCTCAGTTACATAATACTGTAAGTATAATTTTAGTGTAATTGTTAATTTATATATAATATTATGTTTACTAATGCATTAATATTATTTGTTTTGATTTTTATGTACAGTTTAAAAATTGTATTTGGCTACAAGACTTCGTGGATGAATTTAGAGAGGATTGGTCTGAATATTTTACTGAAGAAATTTCGAACCCTTCAAGTTTGGAATCATCGTTTGATTCAATATAACAATTTATTATTACTGTTTTTTATATTAATTATTATTTTATTAATTGAAAATATATTATTTATTAAAATATTTATATGAAATAAATATATATAAATGCCAAAATATATATATATTTATATATAATATCGATGACGGTTCATACAAGGAACCGTTATCTATAAGTTACAATATATATATTTATATATAATATCGACGACGGTTAATACAAGGAACCGTCGTCGATAATTTTGCATAGATGACGGTTTATATTAAAAACCGTCGCCGATATATTTTCCGCATGGCGCCTACTTGGCTTCGGTGTTGGTTTAGACAACAGTGTGGTAACCGTCGTCGATGTTTTATGAGTATCGACGACGCTTCATTTGACGACGGTTTTGTGTCCGTCGTCTAAACACTTGTGACGAAGGTTTTTCACCATGATCAATATTTGCATCATTTCTCTTAGCTGCCTCATTAAATAATGCATCTTTAACAATAGACATTATGACCTTACCATTGGGGGCTAAATTACTGAGAGTGACTACCAGCGTCTCCCAGTTTTCTGGTAGTGAGCTAAGGAGAAGGAGTGCTTGTTCTTCATCTCCTAAATATAACTCCACAGCAGAGAGTTGATTTACCAAGCTCTGGAACTTGCCGGTGTGCTCAGCTATAGAAGTTCCACTCTGCAGCTTCAATTTCACCAATCACTTCATCAGTAGGGCCTTATTCCGAGCAGTCTTGGCTTGGTACATATCCTCCAGTTTCTTCCAGAGGGTATAAGCGTATGTCAACTGCACTAGGTGATGGGATACACTGTGATTGATCCATTGCCTTATTTAACCGATCATTTTCCTATTCAACTTCTTCCATGCAATCTCTTTGCTGAGATTAGGATTCATTCCCTTAGCTTCTATCGGATCATACAGATCTCTACAGGTGAGAATATCTTCCATCTTCGGTCTCCAGAGTGTGTAGTTTGTAGCAATAAGCTTAATCATAGCTCCAGATGATTCTTCCATTGATGCAATGGCTTGATCTAAAAAGATAGAGCTGAATTACACAAAATAAAGTTCACTGTTAAGTCTGGAACGATCGAAAATGTTAGATTTGACTTTTCCTCAGTCAAAATTTGACTCCTAGATATTTTGGGATAAACTTGCAAATTTAGAAAGTATAAGGACTTATTGGCAATTTATGAAACTTAAAATCTCGGGGAAAACTATCATATTAGACAAATTCAGACACTGATATGCAATTTTTGCAAATTTTCAAAGTCAGAGATGACGTGGCATAACAATGACGTAATATTGACGTGGCATACACATTTCGCTAATGAGGATGACAATAGGTTCGATGACGTGGCAGACCAGGTGGCAAAGATGTTCGCTTGACTCTGTCGTGGCATCTACGTGGTAGCTGACTAAGTCCTCTTCAACATCCAAACAGCCCGTGCGGCGCATGAAGACAGCAGAAACTTCGACAGCGCGTTAAGGCTCATGGGTTGTCTGAATTTGCTTCGGTTGGTCTCTTTCTCTTCTTTTCATCGAGCTCTTCAATTCAATACCTTCAATTTGCTGTTTTAAGCTCGTTTGAATGGTGAAGTGAATTGAAGAACATAGTATGTTTATGCTCTGTTTTTCAATTTACAGACCCAACCTCACCCTTTCAGCCTTAACCAGGGCTCTGATACCACTTGTTGGGATTCTCTGATCCCTAATAAGAAGTAGTAGAGAGAAAATTGAATCTATTACTACTTGAACAGAATTTACAAAGGAATTGAAAAACAAACTCTCAAACCTCTCACATCTATAGAGCTCTCACACTTTAAGCTCTCTAAACTTTTTTGAATCTCTCTAGACTCAGTAATCCTCACAAATCTCTATCTTGAATTTGTGATACAACAATAAGAAGCTAAACCTCCTATTTATAATACAACATAGTTGGTTATAAACCATAATTGACTTTGCCAACTTGCTTGCTGTTGGCTTCACATTGCAGTAGATACAGCTGTCACACTGGCACAGCAACTTGAGTAGCAATCCACTTGAGATGACAAGCAAGCTTGGCGGCAATAGAAGTCAACAATTTTTGCTTGACTTTTGATTGAGCTACTAAAACTCTACATGAAATAAATGTATTATAATAAAGTAAATATTATATAATATGAAAAAAAAATCAATATCAAAAAATTTAAAAGGATTTTTAGGAAAGAAACATTATAATTTTATTGTTAATAGGGTAGAGAGAGCTGTAGTAATTGAAGGACCTCATGCACTCATTCCAGCTGATGAAAATACATGATGTGTTGAAACAGAAAAAAATAGACAAAGGAAAGAATAAAGCACCCATGCAACGTTTCACCGTTAGAGGGTGGATATATGCTAATTTTAAAGGTCAAATTGTAGTAACTTCAAAAAATTAGGAGGAAACCAGTGCAATTAAACTTAAAATTAATACTGGGTTTTATGTTTGATCAATTAAGTTTTTTTTTTTTTCTAAAACTTTTGCAAATTTCTGCTCTCTAGTGGAGTGGATAGAATTTTTGACATTACGCAGACCAATAAGTATGGAAAAAGTGAAAAAGTAGCTCTAATTACAAGTCAATAAGGAGTAAACATGACCCTTTATAAGCATATAGATACAGACCATTATATTGCATATTGTGCAGAATTCCCAGTATAGTGTATAGCCAAACATATACATTTTCTACTAATTAATTAAAGTGATGTAATTGAAATTGAAACCATTATATTACATATTACAAGGCCTCATTTACCATTGAAACTTATTAGTTATGGTAAATAAAGTCGCTTCTCAAGTCATGTTTGGAACTACAATTTATTGCATGTGTTTTATTGGTTTCCTTTAACATCCCATGACATAAAATGTCATATTCATCCAAGAAATATAAAAATTTTGGCGAGTTATAATTTAATAAATACTATTTCAAGCAAACAGCTTCAAATATCAAATGGATGAAACGAAACGAAAGTAAATAAAATTTAAATGAAATGAAAGGAAACGAAACAATCACTATGTGATGTTTTATTAGACACGGAAACCATCAAGTAGAGATACTACTCTAGCTTATGCCTCGACAAGGTTCATAGACCTACTCTAGCTTATTACACATAGAAAACATCAAGTAGAGATACTAAAAAGCATAACTATAAACTCAAGGTTTCTTATGCCTCCACAAGGTGCTTCAAAAAATAGTTGGAGAGATCGGAGAGGAATTGCATCAAAGTGTAGTGATCTATAATTTCATCATGAAGCTTCTCATATTCCACAGTCCTGTGAATTAAACTTCCCTCATCACCTTTTGGGATACATTTCAAAGTGGCTTTGAAGCTCTTGTAGTGCTTCATAAGGTCTCCTTCAAGCACTTTGAATGTGATGGAGTTGTTCTCACCATCTATGGATTTGTTGGGATAAAATCACAACAATCAGACATCTCCTAGTGCGCGAGCGTGCTAAATTTTGCATATGCAAATTTTAAGATGAGTTTTGCAGATCCTGAACGAGCATCACTGTATGCCAAATCCATCAAATGCAAATTTTGGCTAGAATGAGTAAGATTTCTTGGTCATGTCGTCTCACCCAATGGAATTTTTGTGGATCCTCAAAATGTGAAGGCAGAGTTGAATTGGGAGAGAACGACCACTATTACTGAAGTAAGGAGTTTTCTTGGCTTAACTAGTTACTATAGGCATTTCATAGAAGCTTTCTCGAAGATAACTAGACCACTACACCATTTAACTAGAACATGAGTTAAGCTTATATGGAATGATAGATGCAAAGAAAGCTTTCAGGAATTGAAAAGAAGATTGACAATGCGCAAGTACTTACCTTACCCGTGGGTGATGAAGGATCCGTATTCTATAATGATGCTTTACATCAAGGTTTGGGATGTGTGCTTATGCAACATGGGATAGTAGTGGTTTATGAGTTGACCTACCCCACTCATGATCTGGAGCTAGCAGCAGTGATATGTGTGCTCAAGACATGGAGGCATTATTTGTATGGAGCTACCTGCTAGATATTTACGAATCACAAAAGCTTGAAATATATGTTCGCTTAGAAAGAATTAAACATAAGGCAACGATGGTGGATGGATTTAATCAAAGATTATGACTGCACGATCCACTACCACCCTTGAAAGTAAATGTTGTAGCTAATGCATTGAGTTATAAGGCTACAGGCTCTTTGGTGTATGTACAATCAGTGCAGCTTCCTTTAATGTTGGAATTAAGGGAGCTAGGTATTGAGCTGACCACCCATCCTTCGGGATGTCTCTCAACAAATTTCCATGTCCGTCCAATTTTTGTTGACCATGTTTTTAAAGCCCAAACTCTGTGATCCACAGTTACTAGAAACCAGAAGTGAGGTTGAGCAAGGTTTGAGAATAGATTGCTCGGTAAAACATGACAGAGCTTTGGTGAAGGGTACTCGACTGTGAGTAAGTGCAAATGAAGAGCTTAAGAGAGAAATTATGGATGAAGCTCACAGTTCTGCATATGCTATGCATTCTGGCAGCACCAAAATGTATCGAACTCTGAAGCAATATTATTGGTAGATTGGATTGAAGAGGAAAATTACAGAGTATGTCTCTAGATGTCTAATATGTCAGCAAGTACAAGTAGAAAGACAAAAACCTTTAGGGTTCCTACAACCTTTACCTATTCCTGTTTGGAAGTTGGAGCACATTACTATGGATTTTGCATTCAAACTGTCAAGCACTCCAAAGAAGGGTAATGGAATTTGGGTGACTGTCGACCGCCTAACCAAGTCTACACACTTTCTGTCTATTCATGAGAGTTTTCACTTCAAAAGTTGCCTGAGCTGTTTGTGAACCACATAGTGAGCTTACATGGAGTTCTGGTAGCTATAGTGTCCGATAGAGACCCAAGGTTCACTTCGAGGTTTTTGAAGAAATTACAAGAAATATTTGGCACTTAACTACTTTTCAGTACCGCTTTCATCCTTAGATAGATGGGCAGTTGGAGAGGATGATTCAGATTCTAGAGGATATGTTGAGGTCGTTTGTATTGCAGAGGATTGGGAATCTAACTTACACAATTGGCTGAGTTCACATATAATAATAGTTACCACTACAGCATTGACATGTCACCATATGAGGTGATGTATGGCAAACAATGTCGGACTCCATTGTGTTGGGATGAAGTGGGTGAAAGAAAACTCATTGGATTTGTTGTTTGTTCAGATGACGGTTGATAAAGTGAATGTCGTAAGAGACCGACTGAAGATAGCTCAAGACAGGCAAAAGAGCTATGCATATAGAAGTAGAAAGGATATCAAGTTTGAGGCTGGAGATTGGGCCTTCTTGAAGCAATCACCTTGGAAGGGTGTCGTACGTTTCGGTAGACGTAGAAAGTTGAGTCCAAGATACATTGAACCATATCAGATAACTAAAAGAGTGGGCCCAGTTGCTTACAAGCTTGCCTTACAGGAGGAACTTTCACAGGTCCATAATGTTTTTCACGTCTCCATGCCTCGAAAATACTTGTCAGACCCTTCCCATGTGCTAGAGCCACCAACTATCGATCTACGAAAGGATTTTTTCATATGAGGAGCAACCTATTAGGGTGGTGGACGAGAAAGAGAAGGTATCGTGTAACAAGACAATACTGATCATCAAAGTTATTTGGCAGAACCATGGCACAGAATGGGCGACATAGGAACCTAAAAAGCTGATGATAAAGCAGTATCTCTACCATTTCTAGGAGGTAAGATTTTAATTTTGAAGATGAAATTCTTGTAAAGCGGGTAGGTTGTTTCGACCTGAATTTGCTCACACTGCTTGTTTTTTAGTTTGGATTCGGTTGACCAAATGGAAGCTCGATGTTGACTTTTATCAGGGCGAGTTACTACTCAAACTTTACTAAGAATAGCGTAGAGGCCATTGCCAAGAGTCTGTAGACTATCAGCACACCCAAGTCAGAGTTGTAGATTTTTTGTCATGGTCAACCAAAATTGTATTTTAATTTCTAGATCAGTTTTAAATTTATTTATACTATTCTTAATCTTTAGTCGATACATTTCAATACCTTTTGAGCACTTTAATTCAAATATTTATGCCATACAGCTGTCAACAGTTGTCAACAACTAAAAGCTCACAATTTGGTTTTTAAATATTATTTTCACACTTCCTAATGCATTACTATTCATCATATTCTACAAAATTTTCTGCATCTGATAGGTGGAGAAAGAAAGTAAATAGCCACATTGCCTTTGACCAGTCGTATCTTCCTTATCAGGCGGAGTTAGCATGCATTCTTGGTATAGTTGGAAAGCTTGTGCCACGAGCTATACACTGGTAATTTTAGGGACAAGAAAACCACTGTAACCCATCAAAAAATAGTTCCAAATTAATAGAAAAACCACTCGTGTAGCCACCTCCTCCTCCTAAATCCCTATCGATCTCCAACAAGTGGCACGACACCACCTCAAGCACCAGACTACTCAAATGACCTATTATGCAACTCACCGAGCTCCGATTACCCTCTGATGTGCCGCACTCACCTCCCAAAGTCACTGCCACTCAGTCTCACGTGTCGCCATCGTTTTCCTCCACTGCAAGCTAGTTGTGGTACACCACCCACCTAGAAAGCTTCCCCTCATGCTGGTGAAGCTAACCCGACGTTTCACTTTTGCCTCCATTAACATATCCGACGAACTCTTTCTTTGGCCGAAACTTCATATTCTCCGTCAAAGCAAATGACAGCGAGTGGGTGCTCATCACCGATCTCAACATGTTCATTGGGTCATAGGCAAGCTAGCTATGTTGTCAATTTGATCCAATTTGGCCAGATTCAAAAATGCCTAATTTTAGCCATGAACGCGATCTTCAGGGAACACTTTTGGTCTTTGATAGTGAGAAATCACCAAATTGAATGTAATTTCTTATTCTTTTCATCTTTAATTGCAGTTCAATATAAAATTTGTAGAAAGCAGACTTGAAAAGGAAAAATCCAAATTTCAATCCGAAGTCGAAATTGGAGATTGAAATCAGACTGCTTGGAAATGAAATTGAGTAAAATTGGACACTCAACTAAGCTCCTAGAAGTCTTGGGAGCATAACCCATTGCACAATTGGAAATTTTAATGTCAATGGCCAACAATAGAGTCGGGGATACAATAATAAATCCAAACATATAGTTAAGATTTCACTTAATTAATACTCAACCAAGAGAAATCAGCTGGAACTAAAACAACTAAACGGAAACAAAGTCATTTTCTGTCTTGCAATGAAACAAGAAGGAAATGATCAATGGTGGCAGAAGGAAGGTGTTTGCTCTCTTAAAAACAGTTTGTTTAACTTAAACGCAGTGTTTTGGGCTCGGATCAACCTTACATAATGGGTCGTGGGTAATGTGTATTGATTAAATGGTCTTCAGTTTTAATGTGACAAACACATCTGTCACAATGGTGGGCATTCATATCACAATTTAACGGCATGTTATATGTGACGTAATTATTCTGCCATTAGATGTCTAATATAATAAAAATTATCTAGTATATCATCATACTTACTTTTTATATACATATTATTATTTTATTAATTAATATATTATTATAACCTACATATAGATAAATAAGCTTTTGAAAAGATAAATGTAATTAAATATAAACTACTAATCGAATAATAATCCATATGTGTATAGTTGATACAAAATAGTCAGTTTATTTTTTAATCATGTAGTAGTTAAAAATAAATTAATGGTCCAGTAATTTTAGAGTAAAGGTTTCGAATAAGGAATATCGACAACATGGTTGGTTACACATTCAGCAGAGTATTCACAACCCAAATACAGCTGTTAATATGCAGTCATCCGTGCCTGGCAGTTGCCTAACGATGACAAGAGCTCTAAGAGTCAAGTGTATTACATTGACAACATAAATTGCTTAGATAATTAGCATTTCATAGAATTAATACTGAGTTTTTCTGAAACTTATGCAGATTTCTACTGCATACTGGAGAGGATACAATTCTTGACATTAGTCAAAATCTGATATGTATGGAAAAAAAGTGGACGAGTAGCTTAAGCTGCAAGTCAATGGGGATGCCTGATGATGTCAGCAGCATTTAAGTGCTTGATCTACAAAGGTTTAGGTGGCAAGCATATGCCCAGTGGGTCCATGCATTTATTGAGATGGCTACACGCGTCCTCCCTGAAGGACTCAACGCATGCTTGGGTATGATCCAAATAAGGAACTAATCTATCTTTCGTCCCCAATCGGAAACGAGGGAGACTGTAAAGAATAGATCTGGGTGTACGGGCTTTCGTCAGGTAAGGTCTAATGGGGTTTTATCCAAGTCCCAAACCACTGTGGGCTGTTCAAAGCCTCGAATAGTAATTTGACCCACGCATATACCATATTCCAAGGTTCAGTTTCTATTGAGAACAATAAAGGAAGAAAATGGAGTAGCTTAGTTACTGGCGGGTAGTTCCTCTACTAGAGTTTTGTTTGGAATATAGCATATTTTATGGTTTATATGGTTCCCTTTTGACATCCTATCCTTACGTATTCTCGAGAAGTATGATTTCTGGTGAAAAACATGTTTGTGGAAATACTTTTCTAAGCAAATAGTTCTAAATCTCAAATAATTAACCATACAGATTGTTGCAGATCTTTAAATAAAAAGGTCTAATAATAACAAAGAGCTAATTAAAACATGCAAATATTTAAACTATGACAAAGGCAATGAAACGAAATGATCACCATATATGACCTTTCTTATACACAAAAACAGCAGCTAGAGGCAGAGATACGTAGAGAAATTAATTAATATAAATTTAAATTTTTTTTTTTTAAATCTTGTCCATATTCTCTTTCCCCTATGTTTTTACGTTTTTGTGGTAAAAGGAAAAAAGTGTCTGGCTCAATATCCACATATAATAAGATGATATTATATATTAATGGTTCGACATATATAGAAGGTCCTTTCTTTTCTTATTTTTCCATCATTATGTGAATGGTGGCATTTTAAAGGACAAGGATCCTCTCCACTTTATTTTAAATAGAAAATTTCAATTTGCATTAACCAAATTGTACCACGTTAACTTTTTAGATCTAATGGTTAGAGTTATATATTCTATGTGATCACAATATTAATGTTAGTACTAATTATCTTATTTGATTTAGAATTGAAAAATGTTACTTGTCACTGTTGATGATGAATAATAAGTGAGACATATATACTATATATGTGACAAATTAAATAGTTACTATTAAAAAATAAAATAGAATTAAATGTTCTAAATTAAAAACTCAACATAAACTGCAGTCTCACTAGTAATAATCACGAGTAGTAACAAATAGCAAAAAAAAAGCATTCGAATTAAAAATAAATTAATAAAATATAATTGCTGAAAATTGAATTCCTATAATGTTTAAGCAAAAAAATCCGAAAATATATTCAACATAATATATAATAAAATATATACAATATATATCTTATACAAGTGGAGCTTTGGTTTAATTATCTTTTATATTATATATTTTTTATCATATTTATAATTTATATGTTATTATTATATTTTTCTGTTTCAGATCATATAAAAAATTAACATCTAAATTTTTTTTTCTTCTTAAAATTTTTATCCTAAATTGCGAAGGAAATTATTTATCTTTAAAATTTGTCTCATCATATATACTACTTTCTCCTGTAACTTTAAAAAATATGTACATTCATCCAATATTTCAGTTAAACTTCACAGTTTACATCAAATTACGGTCACGTGCATAGCATGTGCCTCTCAAATTTCAATACAAATTTAAAATAAAGTGGTTACATGCACTTTAGTACCCTTTAACATCTAATTTGTTTAGATAAAAGTCACTACAATTAATTTGAACATATAATACTTACAGATTTACAAAAACTTATGCTTTAGTCCAATTAATTAAAATCTATAACATCTAAATTTTTTTTTCTTCTAAAAATTTTTATCCTAAATTGCGAAGGAAATTATTTATCTTTAAAATTTGTCTCATCGTATATACTACTTTCTCTTGTAACTTTAAAAAATATGTACATTCATCCACTATTTTAGTTAAACTTCACAGTTTACTTTAAATTACAGGTCACGTGCATAGCATGTGACTCTCAAATTTCAATAGAAATTTAAAATAAAGTGGTTACATGCACTTTAGTACCCTTTAACATTTAATTTGTTTAGATAAATGTCACTACAATTAATTTGAACATATAATACTTTCAGATTTACAAAAACTTATGCTTTAGTCCAATTAGATTAAAATCTATAACATCTAAATTTTTTTTTCTTCTTAAAATTTTTATCCTAAATTGCGAAGGAAATGATTTATCTTTAAACTTTGTCTCATCGTATATACTACTTTCTCATGAATTTTTTTTCAGCTTATATATATTTTTTATCATTAATTTTTTTAATGCTAAAATATTTTTCCATCTAAAATATGTTTATCCTAAATTGCTAAAATTTATTTTNAAAAAAAAAAAAAAAATAATCATTATAATTTATTTTAATCCTAAAATATTTTTCATATAAAATTTATTTTATGATGAAATTAGTTCCTTCCTATATTTTTTTATCATGATTTTTTTTTTAATTTTAAAATAATTTTTCTTCTAAATTTTTTTCATCTAAATTATTTTTAATCGTAAATTGCAAAAATTTATTTTATCATAAAAATTTGTTTCATTCTATATAGCTTTCCGGCATAGAATTTTTTTCATCCTATACATTTTTCATCACGATGAAAGAGATGTAAGAATGCAATCTACCTGGTTTTCCATTTTCCTCTATGACTCCAGAGACAAAAACAACTTCACCAATGATTTCTTTCCCAAGGAAGATGAAAAAGAAGATCATGAGCAAGTACACCAGCACGAAAAGATCATACCTTATACCCAAAAATGGGAAATGTCTACCATGAACACCATTGATGAATTGAATCTTATAATTGCAAAGGAGGACAACTCGGAACTAAACCGCCATCACTGTGATGTCCAGCATGATGTTCCAGCAGTGTTTTTCTCAACTGGAGGATATATTGGTAATCTTTATCATGAATTCAATGATGGACTTGTTCCATTATACATTACTTCGTAGCATTTCAACAAGAAGGTTGTGTTTGTCATTCTTGAATACCGTAACTGGTGGATCATGAAGTATGAGGATGTCCTTTCTCATCTCTCAGATTTCCCACCTATAGATTTCAGTGGAGATGTGAGAACACATTGCTTCCCAAAAGCCATTGTTGGTATCAGAATCCATGGCGAGCTTAGTGTGGATTCTTCATTGATGGAAGGAAACAAGAGCATTATAGACTTCCACAATCTACTTGACAGAGCTTACTGGCCAAGGATTAGAGGTCTGATTCAATATGAGGAACGAGAAGCACATAATAAGCAGAAAGAAAGTTTTTCTGTGTCTCTAGAATCAGAAACTTTGTTAAATCCCACCGATAAAATGGTGGAGGATCAAATTGAAAAACCCAAACTGGTTATATTATCTCAAAATTAGTCAAGAGAAATAACAAACGAAAACTTACAGGTAAAGATGGCAGAGGAAATTGGATTCCTAGTTGAAATTTTGAATCCAAATCGGACGTCAGAATTGGCAAAGATTCTTGCCAGAGAGAGCTCTTTATTTGATAAGTATAATGAAAATGATCATATTTTTAGATATTCAACAAGTGTAAACAAGAAGAGATGGGAATACACAAATAGTATCTATCTTGATGGCCAAAATGTGAGATTAGATCTTAGAAGACTCCAAAAGCATTTGGATCGTGCTTATCATTATTCTGTCTTTAAAATTCAATAGAAGTCAGAGTCAATTTTATTAATGACAATGATTTGCGATTTTTAACAAACTCTTTTAGATTTCAGTTTTCTTTCTTTAAGATCAAATCATAGCGATTGTTTGTGCCTTGTTTATATACAAGTAGTCTAAGTAGAATTTAGAATAGTAGTCTAAGTAAAATTGATATGACTCATCTCCAATCCATAGAAAATGTGTATTTGTTGAAATTTTGTTTTGTTCGTCAATACGTGAAAGCAACGGTCTTTGCCATCACCTCAGCTAATACGAGCTGGATAAGCAAAAAATCTACGAAAAAAAAAAAGAAAGTACTACCAACAATATTTATTTCATGGACTATCACCGTCTTCATATGCGAGCTCACTTTTCTTAATAAGCGAATTACTCTATTTAGTTCACCCAAAAAAATCCCAATGCTTGTTAATTTAATTTTCAAGGTGTTTAATTAAAAAAAAAAAAAGAACATAAATATCTTTGTTTGTTCCATTATTGTTAGTAATCAAAGTGAAAAGGAATAAATATAGCACGAAGTGATAATTCTTTCTTATTAATATTTGTGATATATTTATTGTAATTCAATAACTACTACATGATTCAGTTATATACATGAATTTATGTTAGCAGCTGATTATGCTTATGATTAAAAAAATAAATAAAAATAACAAAACTACCTTGTATTTTGATAATATTAAAGAGTCTAAACTAAGACAAAAAGGATCTACAGGCGGGAAATAACACAATAAAGAGGCATAGCCTATACACCAAGGCATTAAAGATGCATATATTGATCTAGATCATCTTGGAAATTAACTTATATATTCATCTTGATCATCTTCCCCAGAATGGTACCTCTCCTCCCAATAAAAAGGATCATCTTCAGCCAAGTCCTGATCGATGAATATCTTGCAAATAATCCAGCGATCCAACTGCAAAAATAATAATAATAATAATAATAATAATAATATTATTATTATAATGGATCATGGCAATATTATTTGTAGAAACATGTATATAAATAAATAAACGAATACCTCAATGGTACTTGAAACACTCCCTTCTTCTTCATTAAGTCTGTATTCAGACATACTCCAGTGAACTGGTATTGTTGTATGACCACCTACGTAGAAATCAAACTTTGTTGATGTGCAGAAAACCATTCTGTTTTTAAATCCAATTATCCGACCCCCATTCTCTTCCTTATCCTTAATAGGGATGTCAGCTTCAGAAATCTTCCAAAATCCATCTACATTATCCTCCTTCAAGAATATTTTTTCTTCCAGATCCATCTTATTTCTTCGAGTAAAGAAATACATAGCCTGTCGTCCAGCCACCAAATTGTGGTTCTCTTCAAACAGATATAGATAATGTAAAAAGTAATTAATTAATACTCAACAAAAACTTATAAAAAAAACACAACCCAAAATCCCTAAACTTAATAAAAGCAAATAAAAAAGAAGAATAAACAAGCATGGACTAAAACAAAAAGAATAAATAAGCATGCACTAAATCAGAAATATACAAAATAATAAAAATTTATAGCGCCGCAGAAAAAGAAAAGTAAGACAAACTTGAAAGATCCTGGGGGTGACAGTTGAAGACATTTGGCTCCTCTGTGATCTCAATAAGGGGCAGAGGCCCATTCCTGACTTTTCCCATCAAATAATCGATGATCAACGATCTATCAGTTGGGGCAAACCCTACGGGAAGACATTCAGGAGACGCCACAAACTCATCGACGGTCATTCTGCGCCCCGTGTAAAACCAATGGCCGCCAAAGGACAATTTTTTAAATTCTGAATTCGTCTCCGTTACCTCAAAATCCTTCTGCTGCACCATCTCTTCGCCGTCAACATCCACCTCTGTTTCCTTCTGCACCACCAATTCTCTGCCGTCCACCAAGTCTCCCATTTTTGGCATTTGGAAACAACTGCTGCTGCAAGATATTATGTGGGATTTATAAACAATTACCGCCGCAATATATTACGTGGGATTTATATCACACGGTTAGGTTAGGGCAAATAAGAATTGGGAACTAGGGGTGGACGCGGTCTGGTTTGTTCTGGTTTTTTATAAAAATTTAGACCAAACCATAAATGGCGGTTTAGCTTAACAACAAACCAAACCAAACCATTAGGATCATTCAAACCAAACCAAACCAAATTATTCATAAACGGTTTGGTCCGGTTTGGTTTAACGGTTTAGACTGCGACATTTAATTTTACAGTCCAAAATAACTACAAGACTAAAATTTAATTTTGTAGTTCAAAATTTAAACTAATTTTAATACTACAATATTAAATTCAAATTAAAAATATTACAATTCAAAATCTAAATTAAAACAAAGTATTACAATCCAAACTAAAAATTAAAAATATATATTAGTTATATATATTATTAATAATAAAAAATATTATAAATGTATATAATATTAAGTGCGGTTTGCGGTTTGGTCTGGTCCAAAAATTATCCAAACCGCAAACCAAACCATTAATGACGGTTTTTTAACATAGTAAACCAAACCAAACCATTTTCTTCTACAAACCAAACCAAACCGAACCAAAAGCAACGGTTTAGTTCGGTTTGAACGGTTTAGTTCGGTTTTGCCCACCCCTATTGGGAACGCCTTTTGTCACCATAAAAGAATTGGAAACGCATTTTTCCTGTCGAGGTCGTTTCGGTTTTAAAGTTTCCATTTAAATTAATATCTGTTTGGCAGTGGAAATAGATAAATATATATATATATATATATTTTTTAAGATAAATCAAATTGAATCGTGTGGTTAAACTAAAATTAAATTATTAGAGTCATTTAAATTAGAGGTGTTCATCGAAATTAATCTATTTTAAAAATAATTAATTACTAATCGATTTTATTTTTTTAATATGATCTGATTCATACATCAAATCTAATAAAATTAAATTAGTAATTGAATTAGATCGGTTTGATTAATCTGTTTGTCTTAGATTTTTATTTAATTTTTTAAAATTTAATTTTTGAACTTCTTTTTTTTGAATTTTTAACATTTATGCTTTTTTTGTGTCAAAAACTTGTTAAACATAAACTTTAAATAAAAAATTATTATTTTTTTTTTCAAAATTTAACACATAAATAATTAAAATAAATAAGTTATTTAAAAAATAACTAAGGAGAGAAAGAATTTTGAAACAAAGATAATATCTTAAATTTTATCTAAAAAATGATTGAGTTTATGTAGATTCACAGTAAAATGGTAAATTTACCATTAAAAATAAATCATATAATAAAAAAATATTTTTTTAAAAATGCACAGATAATAGGATTTGTTTGGATCTGTTATATTGATTTTTGACTTTAATAGCCGAACTGAACCGATCCAATGGTCGGTTTTGAAAATTCAAAACCGATCACATCCAATAACACTAAAATAACCGATTCAAACAAGTTGCATTAGATTGGACCAGTCCGTTTTATCAGTTGATCAATTTTTTTGTACACCCTTAATTTAAACTATATAAAATTATTTATGAACAGTTTGATTCGGTTCAGTAAAGTATTTTTTTAATTAAAATATGAATATATTATGTAAAATATGTGAATGTGTTAATTAAAAATTATTTTTAAAATATTTAAATGTATAAAAAATGATATTAAATATAAAAATATATATAATAATAATTTAATTTGGATTGAACGGTTTGAAAATCACTTAAACTCCAAAGTAAATACTTATATTTAGTTTGGCAAAATTATGAACCAAACTAAATTGTTTAGTTTTAACTATGCAATTTGATCTATTTCCATCATAATTTAGCAGTAATATTTTAATTTTAAGTGTGGCAAAATTAATATACAGGTTACTATAATCGCCCTTATTTGTCATATTATTTACAAATTCTTCAATGTTTTTCTTTTTTGCTTATCCATTTCTCCTCAATTTCAAGCAAACAATCACATTTCACATTATCCATTACTTTTTGCTTTTTCTTTCCCAACCATTTACTTATTATTTTGGTTTTCGTATTTTTCTAATTACATTGGTATTATATACTTTCTTTTTTCTTTTTCTGAAAATTAAAATAGGCGGGAGTTTATGAGCAGTTATCTCATTTCACATAATTCATAACTCATGAAGACCGCCAAGTTTACCATCGTACTTGAAGAAACCAAACAAGTTTTGTATTCTTCAATATCAGAAGCTTTGTCTTCTGCTTCAAACTCCAAACAACTTCACAAGCTCCACTCTCTCATTGTCACTCTGGGACTTGAACATTCCGTTTTCCTTTCTGGGAAGCTTATAAGCAACTATTCTAAATTCAAAGATCCCATTTCTTCTCTTTCAGTTTTCCATCGAGTATTTGCCCACAAACAACGTCTACCAGTGGAATTCAATCATCAGAGCACTTACTCATAATGGGATGCATTCAGAAGCTCTAAATCATTGCGCTGAAATGCAAAAAATGAAGGTTCAACCCGATGCTTATACGTTCCCTTCTGTGATCAATGCATGTGCTGCTTTACAGGATTTTGAGATGGGTTGGATTGTTCATGAGCGTATTTTGGAGATGGGTTTTGGTTCGGATTTGTATATTTGTAATGCATTGATATTTATGTATGCTAGATTTGATGACTTGCACAGAGCACGGCTTCTGTTTGAGGGTATGTCTAGTAGAGATATTGTGTCGTGCATTAGTCTGATTTCAGGGTATATTTCACATGCATATTTCGAGGAAGCTTTGGAAATTTATCGTAAATTAAGAATGGAATGTTTGGTGCTGGATTCTTTCACCATATCAAGTGTTTTGCCTGCATGTGAAGGTTTGCATAATGTTATAGAGGGGCTAATAATTCATGGGTTGGTCGAAAAGATTGGGATCCATGCAGATATATTAGTAAGCAATGGACTTCTTTCTATGTACTTCAAATGTGGTAGACTAGAAGATGCTCAAAAAGTTTTTGACGATATGGTAGTTAGAGACTCTGTCAGTTGGAATACTGTGATTTGTGGGTACTCTCAGTTAGATTTGTTTGAAGAGTCAATCAAATTGTTTATGCAGTTGGTAAATAGATTCGGACCCGATTTGCTAACAGTAACATCTGTCCTTCATGCTTGTGTCCACTTGCAAGACTTGAAATTTGTAAAATGTGTTCATGACTACATGAAAAATAGTCAATTTCAATTTGATACTACAGCAAATAATATCTTAATTGATATGTACGCAAAATGCGGTAATTTGTTAGTTTTGCAAGAAGTATTTGACAGTATGGGAAACAAGGATTCTGTCTCATGGAACTCATTAATCAATGGTTATTTTATTAATGGTTTTTACTATGAAGGGTTAAAACTTTTTCAGACAATGAAGGTTGAAATGAAACCCGATTTTGTGACTTATGTGATGATTCTTTCTATATCTACTCAGTTAGCATACTTGAACTGGGGAAAAATAAGTCACTGTGATATAGTAAAATTGGGATTTGATTCACATCTTGTTGTTAGCAATGCTCTGCTTGATATGTATGCTAAATGTGGCAAAGTAGAGCAGTCCCTAATGATATTTGAGAATATGAAAGCTCGTGATGTTGTAACATGGAATACTGTAATTTCTGCATGTATTCATTATGCAGACTGTAGTTTACGGTTCAGAATGATCAGAAATATGAGAAATGAGGGTCTGGTGCCGGATGTGGCAACCATGTTAGGGATTTTGCCTGTCTGTTCTTCGCTTGCTGCAAAAAACAGGGAAAAGAGATCCATGGCTGCATTTTAAGGTTTGGATTTGAATAAGATCTTCCAGTGGGAAACGCGCTAATAGAAATGTAATCCAATCGTGTTAATTTGAAAAACTCTATCCAAGTATTCAAGCAAATGAGGATGAAAGATGTGGTCACTTGGACTTCATTGATTTCTGCCTATGGGATGCATGGCGAAGCCAAGAGAGCATTGAGAGCTTTTGTGGAGATGGAAGAAACTGGTGCCCTTCCTGATCATCTTGCATTTCTTGCTGTCATTTTTGCTTGCAGTCATTCTGGTTTGGTTGAAGATGGTCTGGCTTACTTCGACAGGATGAGGAAAGACTACAAAATTGAGCCTAGAATTGAACACTATGCCTGTATAGATGATCTTCTGTCACGATCTGGGTTGTTAGCTCAAGCAGAGAAATTTATCCATTCAATGCCATTCAAGCCAGATGGTACTATATGGGGAGCTTTACTTAGTGCTTGTCGAGCAAGTGGAGACACAATTCTTGCATCACGTGTCTTGGATCAAATAGTTCAAATTAACTCAAGTGATACTGGGTATGCTATTTTAGCTTCAAATATATACGCTGCTTTGTGGAAGTGGGACCAAGTTGGGGCAATACGAAAATTTAAAAAAGCTAAGGGACTCAAAAAAGATCCTGGGTGTAGCTGGATGGAGATTGAGAAAGAAGGCTTTTGCTTTTTGGGTGGGGTCCCTTACACGATCTAATGAGGTGAAAAAGTTATAGGGTTACTTGCTGGTTTAATGCTTAGGGAAAGCTGCTGAGTCGATTTGCCACTCATTTTACACCTGATTTTGCAGAGAGAAAAGTAACATGGTTTGTAAGTATAGGAAAAGGGATGTTGTAGCAGTTGGGTTGAATATGAAAGTATGGATTCCTTTACAAGTGATGATAACCATGGAGTTGTGAGTCAGAGAGTCAGAGATTAGCAAAAACATCTCCAAAATTTGGACTCTGCCATTGAAAGAGAGTGCTATATCTGTTGGTCTTTCTCTGTTCAGTTCAATGTTGAGGACTTATAGTGAAAAAGGTATGGATATTAATCATTATCTTCTTGTTGATTAATAAAGACAAAAGATAGACGAAAGGATAACGACATAGTAGTACCTCTCTATTTTCAGTTTAGTTTATTTCATGACCATTCCTTTTGCCTGTGCAAATGCAATTCTCATTTTATGGATCCTTTTGAAATGTGATATTCAGTTGGATACTTTGACTAGTGATGTTTAATAACATATTGGATAATTTGAAGCGTATTTGTGCTTCCTAACCTCTATGAGAGATCAAATAGAAATGACAGATTCATTATTAGAACTAGAATAATTAATGTCAACATCTGAAATTGATATGAATGCAAAATTGTTTTACTTCCTCAAGTGGGATTTCTTTCCGCTCTGAATTCTAATGACTGATTGCCAGCATTTCAACTATTGGTACATGACCTATTGTATATGTTTGGAAGCAATTTATTTGGAGGCACTAGTCAGCTACTGGTAATATATATCACTTGCGAAGCCTATAATTATATGTTAATCTTGTAAGACATGAGGGGTCATGATGCTAAGTAATGCTGTTTACCTTGTAATTCTTCTTGTACAAGACTAAACTTTTGTACTTATATATGTTATTTTGCAGGAAGATGGCATTTGAAACATAACTAAGAAAATGTCTGTAGGAAAGTTTTGTTCATGAGAGCAATCGGTGTTGCAACCTAATCTCCCATGCTTTAGTCCTATGTTGGCATGTTGTCTTAAACCTTCCTTTAGTTTAAGGAGAAGCAAAGAGTGCAAAGCTTACTCAGAAAGTTGTATTTGGAGATTTTTTGACCAGATAGTTAAAGAAGCAAACTGGAGCTTTTTTACAATTAAAAGCTGTGAGAGTCTGGGTCATTGGAGGAAGCAAGGAAGGCTTTCAGAAAGAGCTTGTCATTACTGAAACAAGACGTCTCTACTGTCAGTCAAAGCAAACTTGCAATTGAAAGGTCACAACTGTGCAAGCTGTATTCTGATCTCTTCAAGAATTGCACCATTGTAAGCAGTGCTTCACATGATCTCTATATGCATCTGTTTAATGTTTGATTCCAATTTCCAGCTTTCAAAATGGGAAGCAATTAATTTCTATTTCTTAAGATTTTCTCTTTTGGGTATTATATTCGCAAGATAAACATACTCTTCATATGGTAAGTTTGATCATGATATGCTTCTTTATATTTGAGTCCTTTTACTCTTTCTTTGCTCACCTCCTTGCATCTTGTAGTTCGTTTATTTGCAAGTGATAATTTTACACTCATTTCGAATAACTTATTTGTTTATTTTTTACATAATTATTCATGAGGATGCATCATTAATGGACAATGGAGCTAGACTGTGCAACAATGGTTTAAAGATGCATCAAGTGTCTCCAACTGCTCCGAGAACATTGTGGCGTCTCTTAATAATATTCTATCTACAGCATGAACTGTAGGTCAGTGGTATTACGTTTTTGGTTTTCCATTTTCAGTTTTTTCTTAAAGGTTTAACTCTAATCATGTACAATTGGCTTGTGCTTTGAAAGATACATAGGCTTCTCATCTAGCTACAAGTTCAAAGGGAAAAAAAAGCAACAAACCATTTCAAAATGAGGTTCATTTTGATAAAACGTTTTTCTTTTTAACCATTATAAATGACTATCATAGTAGATTGCCAAGTAGGTAGAATTCAATGGATACACTATTCGTAAGGAGAAAAGCTTCAGAGAGCCCGTCTCACCATCCTATGTAATCCATTCAGCTATTCAGATTACAACACCTATTATCCATGTTTTGATGTAGTTTTTTATATTTTTTTTCTTTATGCTCCTTACGCCACCTCACATCTTTTTATTTTAATTTTTTTTAATCTTTTCTCTTTCCTAACATAGTCTAGTAGAAAAATAGAAAAAAGAAAAAAAAAAAAAAAGCCTTTAACTTGGTGCAAGAAGAAGCTTGAAGAAGACAAAACCATGAGAAGAGAAAACCATGTGTGAAATATGATTTGGCAATGGATTACCAAGAAGAAAAAGAAGCGTTTGCAAATGGATTACCAAATATTTTCTTTTTCCTATTCAATCTTTTCTCCTTGCTAAGTTTTAGAGCTTGGTAAAGAGAAATTATAAAAGTAAAAAATCAAACTCGGTAGGTTAAAACTAAAAGAAGGAAAAAGAGATAATGGAAGCCCATTTGGAACCAGAAATCTTCAAGATTAATTTGCAATTGTAATAGCTTGCTCATCATCTAATTTATTAGATTTTTTATTTTCTTCTTTTATTGGACTGCATTTGGCTCTACTTTTTTTTCTCCTTGGTAAAACGTTAGACTCTCTTTACTCTCTTTGAACAGGGAAGAAGTAAAGATAAGTTAAAAAAGGAAAAAATAAAAAAATAAAAAATGGAGGTCTGGGTGGGTTAAAAATGGATGAAAAGGATTTTATCAAAAACAAAAAAGAAGGGAAAAAATTAGAGAGAATTAAAAAATAAAAAAGTCAGTGGCCTCAAAGCCAAGATTGAATAAAAAGAGAAAAAAGGGGGTAGTGGGCATGTTCATGTTTTCATATATAATTGTATATCAGAGCCAAAACCATGAGGCAAATCTGTTTAAGCAAATCCAAAAGCCCACTCCATCCTTCCCAGCCCATACCGCCTTCTCAGCTCACACTGCCCATCCCAGCCAGCCCACCACTGTTTTCTGTATTGGTACGCTCTTTTTTATGAATTTTGCTTCACGAAAGGATATGTACTTCTTTCTATTAGGTTTTTTTTTTTTGAATTTTTTTTCATAAGTTAAATTTTGTTTTCAAAAGATCTTATTTTATTTTATTTTATTTTTTTCTTTCGGGCAATAGTTATTGGCTTTTATTTGGGTCTACGATTTATTTATTTTTTTGTTGTCCTTTTATGATTTTCAAGTCTACGCATTAAAAAATTTATGTCAATGGTTTGTTTAGTTTAAGTGCTTTCTAAAAGTATTTACAATAGATTTTTCTATTAGAGTTTATGTCTATGTGGCAGAAGAAATAAAAATTATTCTGTTT